>CM076572.1:1088948060-1089206624 GCA_034641835.2 Pinus albicaulis | reverse complement strand
AAGAGGAAAGGGGTCCGAGGTAACCACAAACCAATCTTTTAGGTACAGAATATAGCTAATCTGTACCCAGAGAGGGCTCTCTCTGTATAAATTAGCTTTGTTTTTAGAAGATATTAGGCTAGCTATAACGTTCAGGGGTTTTGTTTGAATTTGGGTGGTGGAATTTGATAGCTGAGGGCAAGATTGAGTATTTCGGGCCATTGGGCTGTGGAGTAAAAAAGATGGCTTCACTGGATTAAGTTTCTAAACGAAAGATGGCTTTACAGGGCAAGATAATCAAACAGAGAACAATTTTAGATTTAAAGTGAATGGAATGGATTTAAAATGGATGAAAGGAAATTAAGAATCTTTCAACACATTCATAAGAGGGAAAATTGAGTGATTATTAACAAAGAGTAATTAAGAATTCTTTATTAAATAATCAAAATGCTTAAACTAAAAAAACAGGAGCAATTAAGAATTCACTTTTTATAACCAGTTTAGAAGAAAACATTTAGAATAACAATGATTGAAATCAGATTACACTTAAGTACCTTCTGATTTATTCCTTTTCATTAGTCATTCAGAAATTAAACACAATGATATAATAAACAAATATAAAGACTTTAAAACACAAGGGAAAGATGACTTATTGATCCGTAGTCTGACACATGAATCCTGTAAAAAGTCTTTCGCTTCAATTCATCATCCAGCTTAGCCACAAAAAATTTCTCCAATAGCACTTTATTCCAAATAGTCAATGTTACAGCAGAGTCTAAAAAATCCACCCTCAATACTCCGATTGAGGGAGTATTTATACAAAAAGTTACAAAAAATATCTCATAACAACTTGAGATATTATCTAGGATGACTCACAAGTAAATTACAATAAAATAGAGACAGATGGTCTCGTAGATAAGAAAGAATGATAACTGATGTTGTGTTGTTTCCTTCTTTTAAGAATGTGCTGGAGGCAGGCCCTATGCTTTGGCTCATTTCTGTCTTCTTCAGTAATTCTGTGTTGGCTGGTCTGTTTAACTGATACTCTTTGACTACTTTGATACACTTTGACCCTTATTCATCCTTTTATCCTTCTTTATTATGACTAACTGTAGTACATGATCAAAAATCCAGGTAAGAATAATTTTTACAAAAGTTCCAACATTTCCTCCCACCATTGAGGCTCGGGTATTCTGGTCCTTTGAAGTTTTCTGAGAGTTTCATCAGCCTCAGTATATCTGTAGAAAGTAGGCTGAACTGGGAATAGATGCTTTACTTCATGTTCAAGATAAAATAGATTTTCTAATCTGTCATGAAGGTTTTTTCCTGTAGGCAATGCTGCTGTTGATGAACGGGTTGAAGAACTGGCCTGATTGTCAGCATATTTGTCCAATTTTTCAACATAACTATCAAGGTCCATTAGCTTATCTTCTGCAACTATAGGACTAGGCAATCCTCTATTTAACAAAATATTCAATCTCTCTCTGAAGGAAATGATTTCCTCTTGCATATCTGAGCACCTTTGTTCTAAATTCTATACCAGAGTTCTTTTGGTAAAAACTCTTTTAATCTCCAAGATTGCTCCTGTTCTGTCCTGAATACCAATTTCTTCAAGTTCATGTTTATTCCGAGTATTCAAAAATTGAATAAGTCTATTGGCTTCGTCGGGCATGTTTCCTAATTCTTCTCTTGCCCTTTGAATTTCTTCCACAGCCAATTTAACTAAGTCATTCTATTCATACATTATTTGAATGGAGGACCAGACATCTTTTATTGATTGAATGATGTTGTCCCAAAAAAATTCATTTATTTCTCTTAAAGGTTTCTCCAATGTGAGATCATTTTCCAATGCTTTGACTATTTTTTCTAATTGGTTCACTTCTCTTGTTTTATCAGCAACACTCATTTTTGAAAGATCATATTTGTGTTCTAGAGTGGCCAATTGTTCCTTTGTTTTGAAGAGCTCTATGGCCTGAAGTTTCATTTCTTCCATTGACTTTGTTAACTCTTCAGTGTTCAAATTTGAAGTGTTTCCCTGTGACAACTCTGTTGGCTGACCTGTTGCTGTCGTACCTGTCACTACTCCTGTTGTAGATACTGGAATGTTCGCCTACTTAGCTTTTAATGCGATCTCAAGCTCTTTTTCAGTTACATTAAGTTGCTCATTCAACTTTAAGAGCAAATCCATTAGTTCTTCCTCAGAATTTTGTTTGATGATTTCTGCAGTCTGTGGATGTCTCGAGGCTGGTAACTTCAGTTGTTTTCTCAGAGCTGCAATATCATCATCTTTCTTCTTGATTAAAGCTTCAATACCTTTCACGTCTTTGGGATTATGACCCAAACTAATGATTATTTCCTCCAAAGTTTTGATTCTATTATCCTTAGCCTGGGAAGAGGCTTTTTCAAGCTGCAACTGTGTATTAGTGTTATCCAAAGAATCCTGCAATTTATGGGCCATCATTGATTTATCCGTCAGAGTAGAATAAATCATCTCACCTGTTTGCTTGTGTAGTTCAATTTGATCTAAAGGATGGATATCCTTTGCTAAGACTTCAAAATTAGTCCTAATGTAATCTGCAACTGTCTGAGGCTGCTGCACCTTGGGCTTGAAATGGCTCATTATCATCTTACCCTGTTGGATGTCATAGGCTGACATCAATCTTTCTTGATTTTTCGGAGCCATTTTTAAATATTGGTTGTACACTTGAAGTCTAAGTGGTTCATTCTTGGCCTTTATATTGATGAATGTTATTTTGATGTCCCAGGCATATTTTACTGGAGGTTTAAAAGAAGATATATCTGCACTTTGTTGCCTCTGTAGTTCCTTTCTTTGAAAATTAGTGGATGTCCCACTACCTATACCTGCTTGCTGACTGTCTTCTCTTCCCTGGCTATCAGGGATTTCCTGCACTGATTCAACTTCTGGAAGAGGATTTAATTTCTACCTTTTAACACCTTGCCGTTCAGAGGAGCCACCAATAGGAGTAGCTGATTCAACCTCTCTCTTTTTTCCTTTTTCTACATTCAGAGGAGTTTGTAAAATTGAAATTTCTAGCTCATTGACCTGAGTAGGAGGAATCTGTACTTGCTCCTGTCCTTTAGAAGTTTGAGGCTATTCTGTCATTGTGAATGTTTCAATTACTTGTATATCAGGTTCCTTTTCTTTTCCTTTAGATTCTACTGCCACTGTACTAATCTCCTGCAAGTTTTGTTGTGAAGTCCCGGTAGAAGAAGGACCAATACCTGGTTTCTACACCTGTCCAAAAGAGTCTAGGTCAAGCATCTTTTCAAGATATTTCATCACATTTTCAACATTGACCTGCTCACTATCTTTTTCAATCAATGTCCCTTCCACCCATTCGTCTGTATTAGCATATTTTTATATTTCTGGGATTCTTTGATGGATGTATGGTGATAGTTTATTTTTCATTCTTCTATCACAGATAAAGTTGTTTGGATCATAAGGTGCCCAGTAGAAACTCTTTTGTAGTCTGAGATAGTCTTCTAAAATTCTTTCGGCTTCCTTTGCAGCTTCCCTGGGGTTACAAATGAAGTGACCTAATTGGATTTTGATCCTGAGTTGAGCCTTTTTCTTTGCATTGCAGAAATGAATTATATCTGAATTAATCATCTGCCTAAAATACTCTAATGCAAAGAGTCTCATTGGGACATATTTGGGCAACTTAAATGGGCATAATTCACATCCATATATTCTGATCTCTGTGTGGTTTTGATATAGGTACCAGTCACCTATCTTGTACTATTTTGAGAGCTGAAGGATTTTCTTGATGTCATTATTTACCCTAGGAGGAGAGACTCCTGTCAACAAAGTGGTTGCAGGATGAACAAAAAGGTCAACAAACTCATTATAAGAATAAGGAGAATCTGGGGAATTGTGAGCAATGGTAGACCAAAAGATGACTGACCTAGGATTCCCTTTGGCATCAAGTTTTTTAACATAAAAAGGGAAATTCTCTGATTGAAAGTAAATCATGAGGTGATATATGATAGAATAATACTTGAACACTCTCTCATTCCCAAATCTCATAAACTGATCATGGATTTTGTCAGAAATATAAGATGCAAAATCGTACTTGACAGCAGGAGGCTGTCTAGGGGTAAAAATAGATAACAAAACTAGGGTTAATTGATCAACATACTCACTAGTATTGAAACCCATTATGAAATATATCATGTTCAGAATAAGTCTACCTTCTTCAGTGAAAAAAGTATACCCATAAGGGGGAGGGCTTTTGGGTTGATGCTCGGGTAGCATGAAGGTTTGGCACAGGCGGTTTAGCTCTTCATGGGATAGATTGGTAGATTTCTCAAGTAATTCAGCCATGGACAGGGGGGTGAGGGCTTGACCAGGTTGGAATTGTAGCATTTCATTTATGGACTGAGCAGTTATTGGGAAAAGGACACTTTGACTTGGGGATAAAACTGCTCGTTGGTTAGGATCATAGTTTTCATGGCAGTAATGGATTAACTCAGGAAAAATATGGATTGAGGGGAGAAGGTACATGGGAAGATTAGATTCCCAAAGTCCAAATATGTCAGAACCATTCAAATAATTGTCTCTGCAGCAGCAAAATATTCGAAGAGGATTCTCACTGAAAAGCAAGTCTTTAATTTGAAAATCCATATCGGTTAAAGGCAAATAATCCAAGTCCTTGTGAGGGGCATTGAGGGGCACAACATTCAAAGCTACAGGAACTTCCATTTTTGGTTCTTGTGAATTCAGAAATGGAAATTCAGGGTTTTTGTGAAAAGGGGCACAATTACTAGTTTTGGGACTATAATTGCAGTTCTGGGAATTTAAAAAGACCAAATTGGATTTCTTTTCAGACCTTAGTACGAATTTAAAACCAGAACCAGGACTTTTTAACAGAATTCAGCGGGAAATTGGAATAAATACCTATTTATGGGAAATTAACAGTGGTTAAACAGGTACTGGCTATGGCGAATGAATTCTGGAGTATTCGGCTTCAATTTTCTTCAGCAAACTAATGGTCAGCAATCTTCAATGGTTGATTTTTGAAATTTCGTTACATTGGATACTGGTTGGCGCATGAAATAATGAAAACGACACGGGCGTCTTTGTTTTATTTACAAAGTCAAAAGGGTGGCGGGTTTTGATTGATGACATCAGCAGGTACAGAGGATGTGTCATAGAGGACAATCGGTAAGCGATAGGCGGTTAAGCGATTTCCATTGCACCGCTTTTGGGACAGGGTGGTTTTGGTTGGAGGGGAAGCAATTCCATACAACAAACAACGCGTGCCTCTGTATGGTTTGGAAAACCGCTTGGCCATCACGCGTTATCGTTCGGACGTGGATGGCTAGCAATATCGTTAATGGCCGTAGATCTTGGACGGGTTGATCGAACGGTTGACGGAACAGGGAGATGACAGGGTTTTAATAGCGCGGGCCCGATGTAATTAAATGTTAATTAATCTCATCGGGGGGAATTTGATTGGCGGGGTTAGGTTCTTAATTAATCGCGAGGATTAATTAATCCATTTTTGCGATGAGGGTCAGGGAGGAAAAATACACAATGGATGGTTTAGTTTGAAGTTTGGTTTGAATTAAACTTCGGGTTTATTTTTTGTTTTAAACACATATAACATATGTTTAAACATTTTTTTATGTATTTTTTATTATATGGTAATTAAACCAACGCGATTTGCTTACAATAGGGGGCAGAGTAATATTAAAGATATATTTTAGTCAAAGGAGATATAACGGGGGTTTTTATTTAAACGTGTGGGATTAAATATTTTGACTAAAATTATAATAAGTGGGTTTTGGGTTCCTATATAAAAGGAGTTATATACTATAGGAAAAGGTTATTTCAATAGGGATTTAAATAATAAATTAGAAATTAATATGGAAATGAGTTAAAGCGCTAAGTATAAAACATCAGAATAATGTATTTAACTTATGCTTGCATGAAAAAGGGTTTTTATGGAATATTGCATGTTTTTCCTAAGTAAAAATGGGATTTTACTTTAGGAAAGGATTTTTAGAGGTGAATGAGTGTGATGATGAATGTTGTTAAGCACTTAGGTTTTTCCAATCATTGGGCCGAGGGTTTGGTCCCTCCAAAAGTCAAGGAAATGCCTTGAGCCCCTTTAATTGTCAAATACCTTCATACTTAAGGGAAATTAGTGAAATGTTTAGGGAAAATGATAGGGGAAGTTAATAATTTGACTTTGCCTTGTTTGAACTTATTTCAGTGTAGTATCTGCCTTAGCACTTGTGATGAAAGTAAATATTTTAACCATCTAAAGCCATCATTCATCATATGTAATTTAGCAACATCATCTACCTACCCTACCTACTTTATCCTACCATTTTTTCTTCTTTATTAGGGCGCACTTAGACTGGCAAACCCTTATCACACTTTTTATTTTACATATGGAAATCTATCTAGTTCTAACCTCATTACATCCAAGGGCTCAGATTAAATTGTTGAGCTCCTTTTATTTACTCTGCCTATCTACTTATTTTCCAAGATTAAACAGTTTGGTCAGATTTTATTCTCTATCTCTAAAACTTGAAATTGAAAGATGAATGAGTCAAGTTTAAACATTTTGACTCTTCATAAATTGTGGCAAAAGTTTAACAAGCTACACACAATTACTTATTACAGAAAATGAAATAGTAGTGGCATTTAGACTTGCACACTTTCCTGGTCTATTTTTTTTTTTGGGTTCATTTCTTTCACTTTTTTGACCATTTTATTCTTTTCACCCTTTGATTTTTCTTTTAGGGTATACCTTCTTTACATTTTTTAAATTTTTGATTTTTTGATTTTTTTGAGAATATGGAAAACCTTTGCAACAAGAAAATGTATGAACATATTGCATAGTTCATCAAGTCAATCATGAAATATGACACCTATTGGTATAGGAGTCTAACATGGTGCATATGATACCTCGTTGGAAATATCTCTTTGATTACTACCAGATTTTCCATAGGCCTTGCTTATGTCTCTAGACCTGCTATGTACCTAAAAGAAATGTTGTTTATGGGGTCAAAACAACTCCGGAAGTTCAAGACCCAAAAAATTGCTAAAAATAGTAAATGCTACCATAATTAAGGAAACAAATGAAACTGAATGGATGTGTAGGTGGAGTAGGCGTGTGGCCACCAATATCCACCTGGATCATGGTGCAATAAAATGATCAGTGCTATGATGACCATCAAGATCCCCAAGGCAATTTTGGACAAGTATTTCTATCATGGGTGGTTCGAAAATGACCATGAAAACACATATATCAAGCCGAAAGCTATCAACAAATACATTCAAGATGTGTCATTTTCCATATTATATGTTTAAAGAAAATCCCAACATGAACTTATGTCTTTTCTAGGAGTTCAGCTTATAGAGACCCTTAGGAGAACTATTTATTCTCTTGATGACTTAAAGCCACACAATCTATCTTTTGATGCTTCATCATCATCCAAAAGCACTTGGTTGTACCTGAGTTTGATTTTCAGCCCATGATGAAGCAACTCCAACAATGCTTATCTTCTGCCAATGCCACCACCTGCAATATCGAATCCCTTGTAAGTACTCCTGTCATGACAACTTCTTACCTGATGTTATTCCATATCATGGTAGAACTTTCAAACCTCCAACTCTCCCTTTAGATTCTATAGATCCAATGTCTTCTGCACTACCCACCATTTTTTTGTCGATGTCGTTTCTATTCCCTTTAGTGTATTAGCTATAAAGTCCAATTTTGATATTTCCATTGAGGTAATGGATGTGATTGACGTGAAGCCATATTCATCACTTCCAATCCCTTCAACTGTCATATATATTCTAGATGATGAGCCTCGAGAGCCTATTCATCCAACCACCATTATTGAAGAAAATTTTATTCCCTCTCCCACCACATCTCCACTGCATAGCCTCGTTTCATTGCCACAAACTGCTACGCCCTCTAACACTATCTCCGATCATCCTTCTCAACATTATGACCATGAAGACACTATTGAAAATATGGATGATTTGGAGGTTATCTATGAGATAGAGAATACAAGGGAACAAGAAGGCATTCCATAATCAATTCTGGTGCTACTTGTGCAATCTTTGTTTGAGTCACATCCATCAACAAGTGCCACTATCACTCCTTTAGAGATTTCCACTCTTGTCTATGATCCTAACTATTGCAAAGAAGTTATATATATGTGGCCATACCTTGGATATTTTTCCCTTGCTTCCTTCTTGTGTAGTTGCCAAAGTTTGGGAAGATCTCCAACAAGAACATGATAATGCACCAAAGACTTCACTGCAAGGGCATTCTGAGAATTATGTTGTGAGTGGGAAACCCCTGCAATATATATTTCCCTCTATTGATATCCTTTTCACTTAAGATCTCTACCATTGGTCCTCAAAACTACTATTTCAGTTGATCAGGGCCTCGTCAATGTAGTTGGAGGATCGATTGATTGTTTCAAATTCTAAATATAACAAAATTTTCATTATGCATGAGAAAAAAAAACATGAATTTCTTAGTGTTGTTGAAGAGTGTTATCGGTTGTGTATGTAGAAAGAGAAAATGGAAAAACAATTTGAAGGTATTAGTGCCAAACTTCAATTTTTTTTTTCCAGTTTTCGCTTGTACATATCTAGTTGCCACAAATAAGAATTTGCACATTACCATTATCGAGATGAAAAATTCCATTTATGACGCTATAGAGCATTTATTTCACGAGATTAATCAAACCATTGAACAAGGATCCACTCTCCAGGATACCCTTCAATAGTGCATGCGAGATTCACATGAGATATTTCATCAAGTACAAGATTTGCCAAGATTTCTTTCTAAATATAATAGACCTCTATATCAGTTGCAAAAGTAGAGCAACCAATTAATGGAGCAATCCCTTGCAATATAAAACCTTGCGAAAAAACAATAATTTTTTGACCAAGCTGAAGAAATCAATAAGCAGATTCATGGATTGGAGAAGGAACCAAACAAGGATAAGAATACTCTTTGAGATCTTTTGTCTACTGCCAAAGAAATATTCATGCAAATTTTTGAGCTTAATTTTGATGCAGATACTCATTGGTAAAATTTGCTTGCTTCGGGCCCTAAGAAACTAGCTGTAGAGACTACAATCCAATTTATTAAAAAGGCTACTACTCTGCTTGCTGCATGGAAAGACACAATGGAGAAGCACCGATGTAAGGACAAAGTGTATTGGAATTAGTTTCATAACGACATAAAGGACCAAGCGTGTAAGCAAAGTATTGAATAGAGGGCGAGTCAATAGATTGTGGTTGGGGCTTGTTCAGTCCATTGTTTTTGTGACTAATTTTGATCAATTTTGACAGAAAAGAGTTGTGAAGATAAGAAGTGAAAGTGAAAAATAAAATGGTCAAACAAGCCAAAAAGTGGCAAACAAAAAGAAGAAAGCGACAAGCGATGAAAAGGAATAGTTACATTAGGAATTTACAAGGCTGTGGAAGAAGGACCGAGATGCTGAGTTTGAAGGAATCAAATGTAAAGTGGAAAAAAGTAGTTTCATTTTGTAAAGTTGGCTAAGTCGATTCAAATTAAGGGAGCATAGACAACATAAAAGGATATATATATATATATATATATATATATATATATATATATATATATTGTAGAGATAAAACTTTAGGGGATAAACCAAGAACAAAGCCAATGTGCTTCTGAAATGAGAATTGAAGACCATTTGATGTATTCTATTATAATAGTGTCTGTTCATATAGTTTTGAAAAAAACCTAAAGGAGATCTTGCATAGTGTCTGCAAATATATGTTGTACTGGCTTGGTTCTTTGAAGTATAATAAAAATGATTTTGTTGTGGGGATCTATTTATCAATATCTTGTGTTTGAATGTGTATTAACACACCTTGGGTGAGACCTTCTTCCCTTACGGAGGATTGAAAATGTTGGTGTTGCGCTAGACTACGTCAGACTCCTTTGTTGGGTAGTCAAGCCCCAGGTCAACACTATAAAACTTTCTTCCAACAAGAGTTTCTCTCTTATTGTAGGTTGTTCCATCTTGTGTATTGGTCATTATAGTTCCCCACAAGGTAGAATTCATCATTAATGGCATCAAAAAAATCTTTTGAAGTGGGTTATTTCTTGAATATTGTAGGCTCATCTTCATCTTGTCTCTCGTAGTAACCTTCCCACCAATATTTGACATGGGGCATGGCTTGTAGGGGTGAAAAGGTGATCTTTTCACTGTTGGAAACATTTTGGACAAAATAATAGCCTTCTAACAGATTTAACCATTTCTCCAAAGCATCAACATTTTGTTTGCCTTCAAATACAAGAACATCAAAGTGAAATTGTACCTTGAATTGTGCAACACCTCCAAAATTTCCATCGATGAAATTTGTCGAAGGATCTAGAAAAAACTGTCCATTATCTCATTCCTCTATCACGCGAGTGATTCCTTGAGTAAAAAATTGATAATATATCTCGCTCTATCATATATATTTTCTTTTTCCATGGGAGGTTGCGAGGGTTGGCAAGATCGATTTTTCCCAAGTGAAACTAGATTGAGACCAAACTCTCTATACCCTGTCCTCGTCGAGGATATGCATTGAGAAATAACAAGAAGAGAATTACTCTATTACCACTGATCTGGGTTGTAAAATAAATGAAATGAAAGGAAGTGGAATACACATAGAGAAATATAGCATAAGGCACAGTGATATGGTGAAAACCTAACTTCTATTTATGAATAATATATTAGAATATTATGGAACATATACTAGATATAATAGTGGTATCTATCTCTGAACATAGAGAGATGACAACTACACAGATACAAAAAAGCTATTACAAGAGGTCAAAAGAATGGAATTTTAACATAAATAAAGAACCCTTGATTTCCAAAACCCTAACCTTAGAAGATTAAACTCCAAAAGGTTTGTGGGCCCCGAGGTAGTAAGTTAGTACAACTTTCTAGAGGCACAATGTTTGCATACAATATCCATTTGGTGTGCACAATAGCTCATTGGAATGAAGTATCTTAGGACTAAAAATTTCAATCTAGGCAAGGGCATGCCATGAAAACCCTTGACCCCTTAAATTTCCAAAAAAATTGCTTAGGGCCTTAAAATGTGCCTAGAATTTTGTGCCCCAAAAATCATGGAAAATATACCAAGAAGATAACAAACTATTGCGATAGTGGAATAGGTGTGTGGCCACCAATATCCACTTGGAGAAAGGGGGTAGAACAACATCCAAACTAATAGGATAAAAAATAATGGATATCTAATTCAAAACTTAACATCATTAAAAAAAAAAAGTAAAGAGGCTATTAAGAGTAAAATTCTTGCAGTTAATGGATAATTCACGGTGTGTACTAATAGCATATTAACACTGCATAAATAGTAATTATGATACACAAAACAATTAGTGCCTTGAAGGTCCTTTCCTTATGATGATTATTGGATGCCATTAATGGCAGTAAGATGAAACTCAATACATGATGTAAGTCATATGTAGATTACATATATTATATGTATGTTTTCTTCATTTCATGTTATTTGCAATATTCTATCCTTCATCTTTTTGTTTTCCATGAGCCTTTACAAAATGTATGAATAGGAAATTGTATTCAAAAGATGATTCCATTCTAAAAGGCATCACATGAAAGAACTATAAAATAGTACTAGAGAAGAAAATACCTAAAAAAATAATGTTGTAAGAGTGTTCAAGCTTGTTCTCATGTTAAACTATAAAACCATTGGTACGCCGTTGATATATTAAGCAATAGGAAGGCATGTAGCACTATTTATATCTATGGTAAAATAGAGTGATATGGAAAGAAGGAAAGAAATAACAAAAAGGTAGAAACCATGGTGTAATAGAGTGTCTTGGAAAGACGCAAAAAAAGGACAGAGAGGTAGAATGGAGGAGGAAGTAGACCTATAGATGAACATTGTAAAATATTTTATTTTGTAGTTGTATTAGTAGATGGAAAGGAATATAAAAACAAATACGTGGATTCTTTAAAAGAATTGTATTGCTAAAACTATGATTAATCTCTCCCATGGCACCTACAAGTTTGGAATGAATCTAATCCCTACAATAAATATGAATAGCTTAGTAACGTTAATATTGTCCATGCAAAAATATATATCACTACCCATGAGATGAAAATGAAACCTATCCATAAAAAAACAGATTTCCTCTCTAAGAAGATCCTTCTTTGTCTGATCACTCCATTAAATCTTGTTGTAAAGCCCCAATGTTGGGATTGACATTATCTTTGCTCAAATATTTCAAAAGATTACAAGAATTTTTTTTTTTGGGAGGAACTTTCTCTTTTAGGTTGAATGGGCTTTCACAACTACATTTTGGTTATTTATTGTTTGATTTCAAGCATATTGGAAAGTGCTTTAATGTGCCAAATAAGGAAAAATGGTGGGATGATTGAATAGTTAGCCTTCCTTTGGCTAAAAATTGGTTTGTTTGATGAGGATATTATAATAAGGGCGTTTGGGCTTTGATAGATTGAATGAATATTTCAGATTGGAAATGTATTGTTGCTTTAAGATTTTGCAAGGAATTTAGGCACTAGTGGATTGTCAGTTTTTAAATTTTAATATGATTGGAAATACAATTTGGTGGTAAGTCTTTCATGAAAAGGGAACCTTAACGTTGAAAATTTAACCATCTTGAGTTTGAAATTGCATATAAAATGTCTGGATAGGTCATTTTGGCCTTGATGGGCTACCCATTTCTAGCTCAAAAATGTGCTTGACAAGAAAGATTGGACAATACACATACTTTGTCTAATTTCTAGAAACATATTTTGTTGCTAACAATTTGGTCCATTATGGTTTGAAGTTGGAGGTTTAAATAGAAAGTACTCATTTTTTTAGTTAGGTTCCATATAAATTCCCTTTAAAAGACCAACAGTCAATGTTGGAAGCTATTTTGAAAGAGCACTTCTCAAGGAAATACCCACTTCTTGATGAAATGGATGCTTTTAGCACCTACAACATCAAATCCATTGATAGTCCATGCATATTTCTAATTCAAGAACCATTTCTTTTGATACCCAGTAATTTTTAGGTGACAATATACAAAAGAGAGTTTAGCATGAAGAAAACTAAAAAATGCATGGAAATATGAAGATTAGGAAAGTGGTAGTTTTGTTGTTGATAGATTTAATAGCTAGTAGTTAGAAATTACATGATGCTATATTTGATGATACTCTACTTCCAATCTAGAAACTTGATCTGCTTTAATTGTATCTATCATCAAAGATGATTCTTATGGAAGGGCTTCCAAAAGGGAAACTCTACGACATGTCAAGCCATAGGGGCTTCACCATGTAGACCAATATCATACCAAGTTCATTCATAAAGGGGATTTCAATATTGTGAAAAATAAATTCAATATTTTGTAGGTATTGTGGGGGAGGTGTAGGGAACTAGGCAGTTTATAGGTATTGAGGGGCATAAAAAAGCGTGTGTAGTACAAATAAGGGGATGTTTGATTGGTAATATGTTTTGGGAGGGGGGGTTGAAAAAATGATTTTGGGAGGTCTTTAGCAATACCTAATGAAATTAGGGTTATTCTTTAATATTCCATGATAAAATATGCTATGTCATAAGTTCACTAAGTGAAGACTCTATGAGTCAAAATTCCCTTGAAATTTCTAATAGTTATAGAGCTCAACAAAAACTAGGACCAAAATATTTGAGAGTAATTTATCTTTTGTAAACTTTGAAAACTCTCTTGACAAATAAATTGGGACATATGAACTATAGCTATGGACTAGTCCAATGTTGCAACTAAAGGTGTCAACATAATATTTGGATTTGAAAGACTTAGATAAATGCCACAAAACATTTTTTCAATTGAAAATATCAACCCAACTGGAATGATTGGGACGGCTAATGGAACATATTAAGAAAATGTCTCAAGGCATATACAGGTGTTGTACTAGAGGACTAAAAATCAAAGGAGAAGCGAATTGCTAGACATGATTATGCTGACTATTTGGTAGTGATAGCTGTTAGGTAAAATTGACCCGGGATAGAGTCAATGTTGACTAGGGTAAATAGTAGTGGTTTTGGGGCAGATGGTATTGTGCACCCATGGTTTTTCAGCCCATGGTATTGCATGTAATGGAGCCTATAAAAGGCTGGGAGGACTTCATTGTAATGTAGGCCTGGAGGTGAGCGGTGAAGGCTCACTTGGCCAGATTGGCCAGGGTTTTGTCAAATGCTTAATGAAATTTCATTGGTTGGGTTTTGCCTTGGATTTGGGGTTTTTCCTAGATAATCGTTTGTGTTTATGTTTATGATTTGTTGCTAGATTTTTATGTTTATTCATCTCAGTAAATTTGTTTATTATTTCTGCCGTACCAGTTGTTGGAAAATTATAAATTATAGAGCAATGCAACACATAAAATATGCGGAAAACACAAGAACACAAAACACATAAAACCAGAGAGACACAGATATACATGGTTCACCTAGTTTGGGCTACGTCCACCCCGAACAACCAGTCCTTCCTTTCTATTATCCAGCAAAATGAAGAGACACAACCTACAACAGATCTGTTGTAATATCCTCTGTTCTCTCTCATAGTCTCCCTATCTATTTCTCGCTCTGAGAATACATACAATGCACAGTCGCAATAAAATAACCTCATAAAAGCGAGGGGTTGCCTTCTAGGGAAAAAAACCCTAAAATAAACATAACTTCTACTGTCAGATCATCTGCCTAATGAACGGCCCAAATTGAATAGAAATTACTATACTTTTATAGGGCAATTTTACATCTGTTTTTAGCTTCGGGGGCGTTGCCCTCGAAAGCCCTCGATAGGGGGGGGGGGGGGGTCCATAAAGTCGCAGCCGCCCCCCCTGGACCCCCCAGGCAGCGTTTAATTACGGGCGACGTTGCCGACCCATTAAGGTACAAGGTCCAATGCTGTGACACAAAATAAACAAGATAATCAGGCTCCACACCCAACAATAGACAATGATGCCTCTTAGAATCCTTCGATTTTGATTTCTTTATAAAACATGAAATGTTGCATGAATTCACTATAACAAAATTTTATTAGATATTACAAGGATACCTACCTCCACATGTCCCATAAGCCTACATCAATGGAAGATAGTATGTCTAAGAGGAGTTTGGTGAAAAAAAAGAAAATAGATTAGAGAAACTCCAAATGATTCGAATGAAGTTCTTGCATACTATCCACAACCTTTTTGAGACATCTAATAATGTTGTTGTTACCTAGTTTTGTATAGGTTGGGATTTGTCTAGGAGATAAAATGTCCCAAAAACATTGATGGGGCTTTTGCCTTCAATAATGACAAAGCTGGAAGAATTACAAATGAAAATGAAGCAATTAGCTAAGAAGAATTGGACTTTACATGTGTCATCTTAGGTTATCAATTATTGCTCTACAACCCATTACAGGGGAGACGTGTAGAAATAATGTAAAAAAATATGTTAACATTTTATGTAGACTCAATATGTTGAATTTATCTTAATATATTGAATTTATAAGACGTAAAAAATATTAATATTAATTAAACATATTACTATTAATATGATAGAATGTCAGTAGTGGAGAGAGTTATAGATTGACTTGTACTCTCCAGGTCCTTGTATGGGTAGAGTCCTCCCCCAATCGCTCAGTTGATCAACCCTTGAAGCCAATGGAATGTATCCACCAATGAGTATCATTAATATATTTTATAACACAACAGGTACAAATTGTATTGAAACTCCGTCATGATGAACATATGAAATGCTTGACATTCAAACATGTATTGCTTGAGAGTAGAGCACGTACAACACCAAGTATTGCTTAACCTCGACCATTTTTTCGTTAAGTAGCTCACGATATATTCAAAACCAGCAATCCAGAGCTCATGAACAATAATATTGTCGTTAAAATCTGTTAGAAATTTTGAAAAATATAAACTTTATGATTTGCCTTTCAGTTTCAATTTTGCTACTCGTTTCGTTCGAAGCCATTTTAATCCAAACTTTATATGCGCTTGTGTGAGAATAATCTAGAATAATGTAGAAATAGATTTGGTTATGGTTTGTTGAATGAGAGTTTTAAATTAGAGTTTAGTTCCACCAATTCAGGTTTGTTTCCCTCCTATTTAGGAAGATTAGGTAAGTTGCCTATGATATAAATTTGTAATGTTATCGAGAAGCTAATGGGAAGTTTTTGTGAGCTTTGTCTCATGATTATGTGTGTTAGTTTTGTTTAATTTAATTTTGTATTAGAGATAAAGGAGCTGCGCAAGGCAAAGGAGCTGATAGGCTCAGTGGTTGTGATCGTTGTCGTAGTCCCGTGGCTGAGCAGTAGATGTCTTCGATTGACAGAAAAATTCTCACAGCAATTTGGAATCAAATAACCGTGTTTGGGTATTGGAGTGAGATCTGTCTCATGTTCTGCTTTTGAAACCCATCAGCACTACTGTAGATCCGCCCCCACCTTGTCATTGTCAGTTTTGCCGCTGAGCATGTGAGCAGTTTGAATGATTCAGATTTTTGTTGCATCTTAGAGGAGGAACTTGCTGGCAAGAGTGTGGATCGAAGGTCCAGTTGAAGACCACCGAGGGGCCTTAGGTCAAAGCCATCGACTGCCTACAGGAGTTGTGAGTCAGATTTGAGTGTGAGCAGCATGAAGCTGAGGACTCCGTGAAGCTGAGTTTGCATTTGCGTTATTTAAGTTGCGTTGCCAGGAAGACAAGTAACTTGTGACAGTTTTGGCAGATTGATGCATTGATATAATTTATGTTTAATTAACTTTATACATCATATCAATATTATAATTCGGTGCTTTTGATTATTTTGTTTTTGGATAATTCACTTGTTAACATTAATGAATTCCTCTTCTTTGGCCCAAAATGTATTTTGTTCTATTGTGTGCTTTCCCATTGTTTTTGAGAAGTGCGATTTATGAGAAACGTTGTTGATAATATTTTGTTCAAACTTCAAGGTCTATTCGACGCATGCCAATTCCACAAAGCAAGCGTAGTTTTTTTTTTTGCAGAAAGGTACATCGGTCCTGAAGTTTATAAGATCAAATTTGGTGCATTGAAGTGAATTAATTTCTTGCAATCAAATCTGATCATTTATGTTGCAATCAATGGCTAATCCTCTTGCCGATTCATATTTAAATGAATCCACCAAACTTGATGGCGAAAACTATGTCAATTGGAAATTTAAGTTGATGACCATTCTCGAGGCATATAACCTCTGGACAATTGTCAACAATGATGAGCCCAAGCCTACTGCTGCTGCTGCGATTCCAGATTGGGATAAGCGAGAAATGAAAGCGAAAGTTCTGTTGCGCATGTCTGTGAAGGAAAATGTTGGCAATATGATGTTGAGTGTTGTCCTTGATGGCAACCCACTTGATGAAGATGATGGCAACCTACTTGATGAAGTTGTCCCTGATGGAATATGTCTTGATGAACTTGTTAAATGATGTAAATCTGATGTATATACAATGAGTACAGAAGGTAATGATGGAAGGAATGTCAGTATGTGCTATAACATGATGAAAAGAGTATGTCTCAAGGCATACGCGGTTTTGTCTAGGAGAAGTCACGTATGCACGCGGGAAAGAACGTGCCAAGTCGCATATGGGCAAAAAGTGCTCATAAAGTGCAAAACCAGGGGTAACCACCATGGTATTGACCTATTGTATTGAGTAATGATTTGTCTATGTGACCCCGTCCAGGAATACCATCGGTAGTAATGTAGTTTTGGCTCATGGTATTGAAAAAGGGTAAACCTATATAAAGAGAATAAATTCATTGTGCAGATTATGAGTGTGAGTGTATGTGTCTGGGCTTTAATGAATACTTCACTCTGAAGTATATCTGCATGGTTAAACTCTGATCTTAATTGATAGACCTGAATCTGTGATGCATCTATGAACACAATGAAGGTTCAAGATCTCTAGATCTTGAAATGGTGAATCTCTTGGATGATCTGGAAAGAAGTGATGAAGACCTGGCGCAAATCAGTTGAAGAAGTTGAAGAAATCTGGGTAAGTCCACAGATCTGATCTGTTGTGCAAAGTTATCTTTTATAGATCCATACACAGGTTAGTTTCGTGGAAAGCGCGTGTATACGCGGCTCTGTTCAGGGAAAAGTGTGTATGGGCAGTTAGGGTTTATTTGAAGAATTTACTGAAGAATACGCGGGATCGTCTTATGAAACACACGTACATACGCGGGTCTGATATACTAAAAGCACGTATGGAATCTGAATTAAAGGGGTCTCAAAGTTGAATGTGTTTCTGAATGTCTGTTCTGAAGTCTAGGTTAACTCTGATATTCTGGTTACAGTGGGTTCACTTTTCTGTTTGTAGCATTGGGCAAAGTATGTTTGTTAAAGAGTGAAGGGTTGTGTTGGAGCTGTTGGATCCAGTTTGAAAATTGATGAAACGTGGTCTGTAGTGGATCTGAGGGTTGAAGCCTTCAATCTGAAAGTAGAAGCCTTCTGTCAGCAGAGGCTGGTGCTAAGATCGGGGGTAGTAGCTCCTTTCCAGGAGAGGCTGGTAAACGAGAGCAGGGGGTTGTTTCTCCCTTCCAGGTGAGGCTGGTAAATGAGAGAAGGTTGTAGCCTTCTGCAGGTGGGTGCCTGCGTGCTGGTATAAGTCTGCACCAGTACATGATTGTAAGATGTTTTCTCTATAATAAAATATTGAAGGCTGAGACAACGACAGTGGTGGTTTTCTCCCGAATTGGGTTTCCACCTAAAAATCATGGTGTTCATGTGTGATGCTTTTGTGTGATGTTTCATTCTGTTATTACTGCACATGTTTACTGCTATATAAACATCTGATGAATGAATAAATGCAAGGATCTAAGTGAAGAATTGATTGTTTATTAATATCTCTGTGCATACGCGAGTTCTGTAAAGGGTATCCGCGTATATACGCGAGTCTGTTTCATTAAAGTGGTGTATGGGTTATTAAAGAATGAAAAAGGAAAAAGATCTGAGTAAATCCTAAATACTGATTCACCCCCCCCTCTCAGTATTTTTCCAACAATTGGTATCAGAGCAGGTCCTCCTAAAAAAGCTTAGCCGCTAGAAGGAAGATCAAGCGAGATGAGAAATCATGAGGGAACAACATCTATCAAGCCCCCGCTCTTCAACGGAAGCAATTTAATCTTCTGGAAAGTAAGAATGAGATCCTATCTTCAGTCTATGGGAGCTAATGTATGGGCCATCGTTGAAAAAGGATATCAATATCCAGCCGCTACTCCAACAGATCCAACTGAAAGGAAGAGTTATGAATCAAACGCAAAAGCGGTCAATGCTATAACCGGAAGTCTAACTGAATCAGAATTTGTCAAAGTCATGCAGTTGAATACAACAAAGGAAATATGGGACAAAATCATTCTAAGTTATGAAGGCGATGCAAAGGTAAAAAGTGCAAAACTCCAAACTCTCAGAATTGAATATGAAAATTTAAAGATGCATAGTGATGAGAGTATTGCCAGTTTCTTTTTACGTATTGATGATGTTGTGAATCGTATGAGAAATCTGGGTGAAACAATATCCGACACTACTTTGGTTGAGAAAATTTTACGGTCGCTAACGGCAAAATTTGAATCAAAAGTTTCTGCCCTTGAAGAAAAACAGGATATTCAAAATCTTTCCGTGGCGCAACTTCATGGCATATTGACTGCATATGAAATGAGGAGAGGAGGACCATCTGAAGTCAAAGAAGCTGTTTTTAAAACTTCTACAAAAGGGAAAGAAGTTCAAAAACCCGAAGGGTCGGGATATATCTCAGAAGAAGATGAGGCAAACTTTGTGAGAAGACTCCAACTAGGGACCGGAAGATTCAAAGGTAAGCTTCCTTTCAAATGTTTTAATTGTGGAAGAGTTGGTCATTATGCTGCAAAATGTCCTTATAGAGAAACATCTGCTAAAGAGAAAGAAGTAGCAATAAGGAATAAGAACCGATCTAGCACTAAGAAAAGCTACTATACAAATGAAGACAGTGATGGGTTATCTGATAGTGAGGAAGAATGTGAACAAGATCTTAGACTTCTCATGGCATTTGAAAATAATTCTAGAGACGATAAGGATGCTTTTATGGATGCTCTAGATGACAATGATTTTCTTGATCAAAAAAATCAACTCAAAATATGCTTGGAAGAAAGTAAAATAATCATAGAGACTCTGAAAAGGCAGAATGAAGAAGCAAAGAAACATAATGAAAAATTAGAATGTGAAGTAGTAAGTCTAAGAAAAGAACTAGAGAAAGTAAAGACTCTGAATCTTAGATTTGCTAAAGGATCTGAAACCTTAGATGAGATTATCAAGGTTCAACAATCTCCTCTGATTAAGACAGGTCTTGGGTATACCGGAGAATCTTCTCAAGCTTTAGCAACAAATTGTCTAAAAGCAGCTACAACTGGTTTACTACATTCAGCCACTCAACAAGGGAATAAAGAATCTTTACAGGTAAAGCATGATCATCACAATACAAGGAACACTAACAGGGATTTCTCTCAAAGAAGCAACAATCAACAGGTAAATTCAAATAGAATATTTCATGATCGCAGAAATTTCTACTTCAATGGACAATGTTTCTCATGTCACAATTTTGGTCATAAAGCTGTTCAATGTGTTGCATATAAAACCATCATGACAAGAGAAGCAAGAAAGAAAAGGATGGATATTGAACCAAATAAGAACACCTATAACAACTTTTCTCCTCTTCAAAATGAAGTTGAATGTGCTTATTGCAATAACTTTGGCCATGAAGAATCTGAATGCAGGAGAAAAGTCCAGCCAAAACAACACATTCCTTCAAGTTCCAAAGTATGGAAAAAGAAGGAATTACAGGTTGAAAATTGTGGGATAGCGTTATTTGCAGAAGGTGAAGAAAATCAATGGTATATTGATAGTGGGTGCTCAAGACACATGACAGGTGACAAAAGCAAACTTCTTGCATATAATGCTCTAGATAAGGAAAAGAAAGTTACATTTGGAAATGATAATCCTGCTGTAATTAAAGGAAAAGGGTCCGTGTTTCTAAAAGAAAAGGTGAAGGCTAATGATGTCATGTATGTGGATGGATTAAGGCATAACCTGTTAAGTGTAAGTCAAATGTGTGATCAAGGAACATAAGTTGTCTTTAGTTCAAAAGAATGTGTGGTTCGTGATCTTGATACAGGTAAAACTATTATAAAAGGGAAAAGAACTCCAAGCAACCTGTATGTATTGAAGAACTACAAAGATCAATGTTACTTGAGAAAATCTTCAGAAAATTGGCTATGGCATAGAAGGCTGGGGCATCTGAGCTTCTCTCAAATCAACAAAGCAAGCAGACTTCAAGCTCTTCGTGGTCTTCCCAATATTACTCTACCAGAGAGTATCATATGCAAATCTTGCCAATTTGGTAAGCAGACCAGAGTACAATTTAATGCCAAAGAAGGATCATCAAGTAAGCCTCTTGAACTTGTTCATACTGACATTTGTGGACCTATGAGAAAAAAATCACCACGTGGAGAAGAATACTATATCTTATTTATTGATGATTTTTCTAGAATGTGTTGGATTGGGTTGCTTAAACACAAAGATGAAGCATTTGAGAAATTTCAGATCTTCAAAGCACTGGTTGAAAATGAATTAGATCTAAAAATCAAATTTCTTAGATCTGATCGAGGAGGAGAATATACATCAAATGAATTCTTTGAATTTTGTGAACAACATGGCATAAAGAGACAGTTCTCTGTAGCAGGCACTCCACAACAAAATGGCATAGCAGAAAGAATGAATAGAACAATTCAACAAATGGCTAGAGCTATGCTTGATGATTCTGGAACTCCTGACATATTCTGGGGAGAAGCAGCACATACAGCAGCAAATATTCTCAACAAGGCACATGTTCGAGTAAATAGTGACAAAACTCCATATGAACTCTGGTATGGTAATTCCCCCTCTGTAAAGCATTTTAGAATTTTTGGAAGTAAATTCTTTATCAAAAATAATGATGAAAAGCTTGGCAAGTTTGAACCTAGATCAGATGAAGGGATACTTCTTGGTTACTCATCTACAAGTAGAGCATACAAATGTTACAATAAAAGGCTTTGAAAGATTGTTGAATGTATTGATGTTGTCATTGATGAGTCTCCTACAGCTCCTAAAGAAGAAAAACAAGCAACAAAAGAAGATGATGGTGATTTTTGTCCTTCTACATCAAATGGAAATGATATAGACAGTGGATCCAATGAAGAACCTGAAGATGATTTATCAGAAAAAGCTCCATCCAGATATGTTCAAAAGAGTCATCCTAAATCTCAAATTTTAGGAAACAAGGAATCGGGTGTACAAACAAGGAGGACTCTTGTGGGATCTTCTAGCTATCTGGCATTCCTATCCACAATTGAACCCCAAAATGTCAATCAAGCTAGCAAAGATGAAAGTTGGATTCAAGCCATGAATGAAGAGCTTGATCAGATTGAAAAGAATCACACTTGGGAATTGGTACCAAGACCACATAATAAAAATGTCATTGGAACCAAATGGATATTCAAGAACAAGTTAAATGAAAATGGGGATGTTATAAAAAACAAAGCCAGATTGGTTTGCAAAGGGTACACTCAACAAGAAGGTATAGACTTTGAAGAAACTTTTGCTCCTGTAGCTAGACTTGAAGCCATAAGAATGTTTCTTGCTTTTTCAAGTTCTCAACAAATCAAAGTCTATCAAATGGATGTCAAATCTGCTTTCCTCAATGGTGATCTATAAGAAGAAGTTTATATAGAACAACCAGAGGGATTCATTCTGGGAAATGATAAGAATCTTGTTTGTAAACTTAAAAAGGCTCTATATGGTCTCAAACAAGCTCCAAGGGCATGGTACTCTCGTCTTGACAAATATCTCCATCAACAAGGTTTTTCAAAGGGGTCTGCTGATAACAACTTATACACAAAAATTGAACATGACAAACTTTTGATTGTGATTGTATATGTTGATGATATCATTTTTGGGAGTAATGAAGAATCCTTGAGTCAAAAATTTGCTTCTGTTATGCAGCAAGAATTTGAGATGTCTTTACTTGGGGAACTAAAATTCTTTCTTGGCTTGCAAGTGCATCAAACTACATATGGTATATTCCTATCACAAGCAAAATATCTTAAGCAAATTTTGAAGAAGTATGGCATGGAAGAATGCAAGCCTGTAAGTACACCAATGATAACCGGATGCAATCTCAGTTCTCATGATGATTCTCCCATGGTGAATCAACCAGAATACAGATCAATGATAGGAAGTCTACTTTATCTCAATGGGACTAGACCGGAAATTATGCATGCTGTTGGAATTGTTGGACGATTCCAAGCTAATCCAAAAGAGTCTCATCTTCAGTCTGTCAAAAGAATATTCAAATATCTGCAAGGAACTCAAGACTTTGGACTATGGTATCCAAAGAATGCTGATCTTACTCTTCATGCTTACTCTGATGCAGATTGGGCTGGAAATGTTGATGATCGAAAAAGCACAAGTGGTGGTGCATTCTATATGGGGCCTTGGTTGGTATCTTGGTTCAGTAAGAAGCAAAGTTCTATTGCCTTATCTACTGCTGAAGCAGAATATGTGGCTGCCGCATCTTGTTGCACTCAACTCCTTTGGATGATGCAAACCTTGGGAGATTTTCAAATCAAATGTACTTCTCCTATCTCCATTATGTGTGATAATACAAGTGCCATCAGTATCTCAAAGAATCCTGTTATGCATTCAAAGACCACGCACATTCCCATTAAGTATCACTTCTTACGTGAACAAGTGCTTGAACAAAAGGTGAAGTTGGAGTATGTTCCCTCCAAAGAAAACGTTGCTGATATCTTTACCAAACCTCTGCCCAGGGAAGCGTTCAAGTATCTAAGACAGAAGCTGGGAGTATTCTCTGCCAGTCAAAAGAACAAATCTGCATAAATTCAGAAGTTTAAATAGGATATGCAGGTTTCCTGAAACACAGTCGCATATATACGTGAGTATATGACCAGAAAGTCGCGTATAGATAGTTGCTGACTATTTTTGGTTGGGGTCAGCATTTTGCAGCATTGTTTGATTATTATGGTTATATGTATCTCTGACAGAGCATCTGATATGAAGAAGACAGGTACAGGAAGGACAAGTTCAGGAGGAGATGAAGGAATGTGAAACTTTCTATGCTTCACTTTCCATACGCGGGTTATGTGAACAAAAGTCGCGTATACACACGAGTTACCGCAGACACAGTCGCATATGAATTAATGATAAGAGAATTAATATGGCAGCTGAAGATCAAGAGTACCAGTTCAGGGGGAGCATCAGTCTGAGTACTGATGATTGTATTATTGGCACTGTATCTGTTTATATCTCAGTTCTATATGATGATGACATGATACAAGGTTTCTTATGTTGAAGATTATGGATGTGCCCGGATTGCTTATTTGATGAAGAATATCTTTTGGATATGATGGAAGTCTTATGATTCAGACAAATTATGCAGAGATTGTTGCTGATGACTTGCTGTTGAAGTTGTTCAGGTTGCACAAACTAAGGAGGAGCCTTGGTCATATAGAAAGGAGACTTGGATGCACATTTTCAGGGGGAGCATTAGCCTTGCTGAGTATAATGCATTGTTGGCATTATGATGGTTCTAAAATGTGATCTCTCTCTTGAGATCTCTTGGATATTGGTTATGAAAAGTCATATTTGTAATTTGATGAAAAGGTCTTGTTGAGACCCATGATGTAAAATTGTAATATTCAGTCATGTAAGGACTTGTCAAAATTTGTAAACCCACTTGGTTGGGTAGCTGAGTCAAATTTGTAAACCCACTTGGTTGGGTAGTTGAGTTGAGATGTGTAAACCCACTTGGTTGGGTATTTGAGTCTCATATGTAAATCCACTTGGATGGATCTTTGATGTAAGTATTGTTAGGACCTCACTATGTATCATTTTTACTATATATTTTGACACCACCTTACCTTTATAACCATGTTTAAAAAGGATTCCATCATCATTTTCATTCACTTTATCTAAAGGTATATAAAATCCTCTTCTTTATTATATATTTAATCTGTTTACATATAATTCCATATTACTCTTATATTTCATCATTAATCGAAGTAGATTGTTGCTAACATAAGTCTAAAAGATCGCAGATAAATTATATGCTGTGCTGGAACAATCGGCCGTTGCTGAAACAGTCAAACTTCGTTGCTGAAACAGTCGACTCCGTTGTTGAAACAGCCAGCAGGCACGCAAATTCCGTCACTATTCGTAATTTGCGATTCTGGAAGAGTATTTCTTGGAACAATGGAAACAACATGAAGACGTGGTTACACGGATTATTCTGAAGATAGTACTCTTTTTGTATCTGTTGTAACGATATCTTTTTATGGAAGAACAAAATAGCCCTGTTTTAAGAAAGAAGAAAAGATTTAGGGATAAATATAGATTTGCTCTACTGTAATTGTAAGAGATGTCTCCTCTTTAAAAAGAGGAGACATCATCATTAGAGAAAGGTCGAAAACTACAGGAGAACATTGTGTTGAGAGGACAGGAGCTAGACTCCATTTGTAATGTATCATTTCTTTTGACAGATGAATAAAATTTCCTTTTGAGCGCTTCAATTTAATCCTTCCCTGGGGAATCTTGTGAGAAGGAAAGGGCCCGCCTTCCTCACAAGATTCGCCCGACTGTTCCTGTAGTTTGTTAGATTCCTTTATGAAATTCGCACTTTACTTTGATTCTGTTTGCTGAAACACCAGTTACACAGTTCTGTATTTTATTGAGCATTCTATTTCCTTTAACGCTGCATGTGTTTAGTACATTCATTCTTAAGAAGTTAAGAGATCTATTTCTGTTAATTGGTTGAATGTATGATTGATGCTGGGAAGCAGGTGCTGAAGATTCCTATACAAAGGAATAGGGTCCTGTTCCCATTGATTTCCTTTCTTTTCCTGCAATGTGATTAGAAACAGGAGACAGGTGCTGAAGGTTCCTGTTTATAGGAATAGGGTCCTGTTATCTTGAGTTTATCTTTTCTACAGAGTGATTAGTGTCAGGCAGCAGGTGCTGAAGTTCCTATTTAAAGGAATAGGGTCCTGTTCCCTATTATGGTTGATTGGTTTCCTTTCCTGCAGATTGATTTCCCTTTATTTGGATTCTTAACTGCAATAGAGGAATTACTTCTACTATAACATAAGTAACTTCAGCTTTGATTAAACATGGTGTGAATAATTAGATTTGTATGATTAATAATTGTGTGGCTTTTTACTACAACATTGTTTTTTATTTTGGAATTGAGCATATCCAGTGCGTGATTGTCTTTGGAATAAACAGACTTCCTCGGGTTGACAATTTATGTGGAGCTTGAATTGTTAAAACAATTAAAGCGAACAACATTTTGGCGCCGTTGCCGGGGAAGGAAATTATAGATTTCAAAAGCATTAATATTTTCTTTCTAGACGTGCAGATTGTATGAGAGGACGCGGAAACCAGAAGAAAAATAACCCCACAGGTGGCAAAGGCAAAGGAAGGGGAGGAAGAAATACTTTCATTGACGAGATTGTATCAAAGGTTGAATCATCACAGAGATTAAGTTCTCGAAGACCAAAACTTCAACACTCCCCTCAATCAGATTACAAAACAGAGGAAGTTGTGGGTCCTGAAAACATAGAGGAGCCAGTGATTAAAGAACCAGCAGTCAGTGCTGGAGAGTCAGAAGAAAGTTCTAGCAAATCAGCAGAGCACATTGAGGAAATAATAGAGAGTGTTGGACGACCAGTGGAAAACATTGAAGAGCCAGTAGAAGATCTTGATGATCAAGCAAGCGCAGTAGGAGAACAGACAATGGAAGGAAACAATGAAGACTTCTTTGGTGGAGGACATGTAGATCCTAAAGGAGAAGGAAAGGATGAAAATTCTCTCTCTACCTTGGGATTTCCTATCAGTGATCTCCCTAGAGGAACAACTCATATGAAAAACATTCCATTGTCAGCTTTACCTAACTTCCATGGTTTATCCTCCGAAGATCTGGATGAATTTCTTTTTGAATTTGATATATTATTCAGAAGTTATGATTATGCTACTAATGCTCAAAAGTTGAAACTGTTTCCAGCAACATTGAAAGGAAATGCTTTAAGATGGTTCATGAGCCTTGGGAGTCAGGTAATCACAACATGGGAGCAGATGAAACATAAATTTCTGCTTAAATATCAAGACTACTGTCGGACGAGAGAAAAGAAGGATGAACTATTCAATATGGCACAAAAGCCGGATGAGAATCTGGAGGACTATGTAGAAAGGCTGCAGTACAATATACAGAGATATGATCATCCGAATATAAGTAAGGAAATTCGCAAAACAATATTACTTAGAGGTTTAAGGGATGATTGTTTAGACATGTTAAACATGCTTGGCAAGGGAGATATATCTAAAGAATCATATGATGAGATTTTTGAACTTTGTAAGAGGTGTTCAAGGGGAGCTGCAATGAACATAGTAAGTAATAGAGATCCCACCTATTCAAGAGTGCAGAAATCAACCAGTGGGGGAGCAAAAAGAGTTGAAATAGGTAATTTACTTGAAGAATTTAAAACTGAGATGTTAAGTTCTTTTGCTTCACAAATTGACACTTTGCAGGTTAAGAAGAAGCATGCTGAAGCAGAAGCAACTCTGGCTGTCTTTTGCCCGAAGTGCAGAGACAAACATCCACTAAGGGAGTGCCCATTGGACAAAATACCAATCTGCACCCTTTGTGAGAAAGATCATGAAACAAAACAATGTCCATCTCTACCAGGAATAAAGGCAACATTGCAGCCAACGGAAGAAGAAGCTGAAGCAGTTTACTTGCTAACTCAAAGAAGACAATGGCAACCAAAAGGACAAGGTATGAACTCTAGTATGCCATTTAATCGTTGGAATAATTATTCTGCTTTCGGTCAAACAAATTACCCTCCCTTTAATCAGATGAATTTCCCACCCATTCAGCAATACCCACCCTTTAATCAAATGAATCTCCCACCCATGCAGCAATTAAACCCTCCCTTTGTTGATCCTTCAATGTGGACTCCTTGGCCCCCACAACAGCCATCTTCTTTTAATCCTTGGAATTCAAATTGGAGAAGCCAACAACTCCCGTATCCAAATCAATTGCCTCAATTCCAACAACCACTCCCTCTGCCATCAAATGCTCCGCCAAATAACCAAATGAGACCCCAACTACCTGTGCAACCAAATCCTAACCCCAATAATAAAGTTGTGCAAGTCATTGATATTCAGAATCAGTCCATATTTCCTACTATGCAATGTAATGATATTCATTTAAGATCTGGGAAAATAGTAGAGCCTATTATTGATGATATAACTTCTTCTGATTCTGATAAAGAGGAAACTGAGAAACATAAGAAAGCACAACCACCCTCTAACAAGGGTATTGAAATAACAGAACCACCATTCCCCGAGCGTTTGGTTTTAACTAGAACGCCTGAAACACTTGCTTTTAATCTTTTAGGGGAATTGCAAAATTTGTATGTTAAAATTCCACTTTTATAGGCATTAAGAGATGTACCAATTTATGCCAGAACAATAAGGGATATTTGTGTTAAGAAACCTGGTAGGAAAACTAAAGATCCCCTTACAGTACATGTGATGGGTGATTTATCTGCATTAATGTCCGGAAAAACCCCTCCTGTGAAATATGGTGACCTCGGCCATCCTACCGTGACAGTTCAAATTGGTAAAACAATGATTCCTAAAGTTCTGGTAGATTTAGGTGCTGCAATAAACATAATGACTCTTGAAACTTCACAATTGTTACAGCTGAATAACACAATCAGAGATACACCTACCATTCTAGAGTTGGCTGACCGTTCTACAATTAAACCTGAAGGAGTTGTTGAAGATTTACTTATCTCAGTTGAATCCTGGAATTACCTAGCTGATTTTGTTGTATTGCAGACTAAAACAAAGCTGGGGGGACATCCTTTAATTCTGGGGAGGCCATGGCTGGCCACAGCTGATGCCTTTATCAGTTGCAGATCTGGTTCAATGACAATTTCTAATGGCTATGAAACCAAACAGCTTACTCTTTATCCTCATGCTACACCCATAATTAATAATGAAGATTCTATGTGGATGGATTATGATGATAATGCTATTAAGCCCATTCTAACTATTGGACAAGCCTTAACTCTTAAAGACAATACAGAGGATGAAATAATTAATAATTTTATTTATGAACCTTCCTCTGTAATTGCTGAAACACACAATCAATTGACTGCAATTTTTGAAACAGATACCCAAGAAAAGATTGAATCTGAAGACTTATCTCAGACATTAACCACCATCTCATCTAAAAGCATAACAGTTGAAATTGAACCTGGAAAGACATTAAACATAAATCTTGATCTAACAGTTGCTGAAACACAGCAGTTAATGAAGTTATTGCATGAATATAAGGAAGCATTTGCATGGGATTACACAGATATGAAAGGGATCTCTTCCGAACTATGTACTCACCGAATTTACATTAAAGAGGGATGCCGACCAGTCTGTCAACCCCAAAGACGAATGAACCCTAATTTACGAGAAATTGTTAAAGAAGAACTTCAGAAATTGCTTAATGCAGGATTTATATACCCCATATCTGGCAGTGAATGGGTTTCCCCATTGGTAATTGTCCCTAAGAAAAATGGGAAATGGAGAGTATGTGTTGATTATAGAGCCTTGAACAAAGCTACTCAAAAAGATCACTTTCCTTTACCTTTCATTGATCAGGTGTTGGATAGTCTGGCAGGGAAGAAATTCTTTTCTTTTCTAGATGGATTCAGTGGGTATAATCAGATTAGAATTGCACCCCAAGACCAGGACAAGACCACTTTCACTAGCCCTTGGGGAACTTTTGCTTATAGAGTTCTTCCATTTGGGCTATGTAATGCACCAACAACTTTTCAGAGGGTTGTTATAGGAATCATTTTTGATATGCCGAATGACTCTATGGAAATATTTATGGATGATTTTACTCCTTATGGTGTGTCTTTTGAAGATGCATTACAAAATATTGAGAAGGTACTTAAACGATGTATACAAGCTCACCTCTCCCTAAGTACTGAAAAATGTCATATGATGATGAGTGAAGGAGTAGTGCTTGGAAATTTTATTTCATCTCAAGGTATTCAGGTAGACCCATCTAAAATATTGGTCATTCAGAATCTTCCTGTTCCTAAAACACAAACTGATGTGAGAAGTTTTCTAGGACATGCTGGATACTACAGAAGATTTATTAAAGATTTTTCTAAGATAGCTTCTCCATTATTTGTGTTGCTTATGAAAAATGCTGAATTTAAGTGGACTAATTCTTGTCAGAAAGATTTTGAAGAACTCAAGCATCAGTTATCTATTGCTCCTATTTTGAGGGGACCTGATTGGGCTCTCCCTTTTCATATATCTTATGATGCTTCAGACACTGCAATTGGAGCTGTATTGGGACAAGAGGAGAATCATCTTCCTTATGCTATCTATTTTATCAGTAAGAATATGACCCCTGCTGAGCTTAATTATACAGTTACCAAAAAGGAGTTTCTTGCAGTAATTTATGCCATTAATAAATTCCGACACTATATCACTGGTTATTCTACTTTTGTCCACACTGATCACTCAGCTATTAAGTATTTAATGAACAAATCTGTTACAAATGCTAGAGTTACCAGATGGCTATTATTAATGCAGGAATTTGATATCACAATTGTAGATCGGCCTGGTAAAGAAAATGTGGTGGCCGATTTCCTTTCACGGTTAAAAACTGATAATGATATTCCAGTAGATGATTCTTTTCCTGATGAGTATTTGTTTGCAGTTTCTACTCACTCTCCATGGTATGCAGATATTGCTAATTATTTGGTTGCAGGAAAATTACCATCACACCTGTCATACAGAGAGAAGAGAAGAATTGTTCAACAAAGTGCCATGTATAGCTGGATAAGTGGGTGTCTTTTCTACACAGGGCTTGATCAGGAAATCCGAAGATGCATTAGGGAAGATGAAGTGTATGACATACTGAAAGCTTGTCATGATGGCCCTTGTGGAGGGAATTTTGCTGATAAAAGAACATCACACAAAATTTTGAGGATGGGTTACTATTGGCCCTCATTATTTAAGGATGCAAAGAAATATGTGAGGGCTTGTGACAGCTGCCAGAGAATGGGTCAACCCAATCATAGCGATCAAATGCCATTAAACCCCCAGGTAGTTTCTGAACCATTTGAAAGATGGACCTTGGATTTCATAGGACCCATTAATCCTCCATCCAATCAAAGAACTTATATATTAGTCTCTACAGACTATATGACTAAATGGGTGGAGGCCAAAGCACTTATTAGAGCCAATGAAGAGGCTATCCTAGCTTTCTTATTTGAAGAAATCTTCACTAGATTTGGAATTCCTAGAGAGCTAGTTACAGATGGAGGACCTCCATTCAATTCTCATGGTTTTAAGTCTACCCTTCAAAAATATCATATTCATCATAGAATGACTACACCATACCACCCCCAGGCCAATGGGCAGGTGGAAAGCACAAATAAAGTATTAGAAGCCATTCTAACTAAAACAGTGAAGGACAACCGGAAGGATTGGTCTCAGAGGCTCCTTGAAGCACTATGGGCTTACATAACTACTTGGAGAAACACTACAGGTTTTTCTCCCTATGAATTGGTTTATGGTAAAAATGCTGTTTTTCCTGTGGAATTTGAAATTAAAACTCTAAGAACTGCTTTAGCTGTTAATCTTGATTTGACTGATGTGCAGACAGCTAGGTTGCAACAGCTTCTTGAATTGGATGAAAAGAGATTAGATGCCATTCACCAAACAACCATGATTCAACAACAGAGAATGAAGTGGCATGATAAAATTATCAAACACAAGCAGTTCCAAAAAGGTAATTGGGCCTTGTTGTATGACTCTCGGTTTGAAATTTTTCAGAGTAAGCTACGTACACGTTGGCTTGGACCATATGAAGTAGATGTTGTTTTTTCTAATGGAACAGTAAGACTTCTAACAATTGATGATTCTAAAACACCTCTATTAGTCAATGGTCATAGGCTTCGTTTGTACCAACGTCCTGTTTCTAAAGAGGATTTCAAGACTGCTTGCATGACTGATACACATTATCTTTTTCTAGGGGAGTCTTCTGCTCCTCACAGCATTTAATTTTCTGCACTGTATTTTTAGTATTAGATTAGATTTAAAACTAATAATCCCTGTCAAGGGTTGGCATATTACAATTGAATTTTGCAGATTCTGGAAAATCTTATTAAGGAGGACAGATTCACCATAAGAAGCTCTGAAGCTTCAATCACAGAAGCTTGTTCCCTTCATTTCAACCCATTTCCTAGCAATATCCCTTTATCCCATTTCTACATTATTTCCCTTTTTCCATTTTTCCCACTTCTACCATTCCTGAAATATCATCCTTCAGCTAGTATTTCCCATTCCTTACTGCTGAAATTATCCCTTATCAAATACTTCCCCCACTTGTTTTAAACCCAAGTCATTATATCCCATTTTCCTGATTTTCCCCTTTGCTGAAACACCAGTTTCAACAACATGTCATTCATTTTTCCGTTGCTGAAACACCAGTTTCAGCAACCTGTCATTTATCTTTTCATCACTAAAACATCATTTCTTTCCTCTGCTACACAAGCTTTTCAGTTCTCCACTTTTACTCTTCAGATCCTTTGGGTGAATATTATTCAGTACTGAGCAGATCCTGATATGCTCCTGTTCCACATTTTAGAGAAATCTATAGATTCTTCCATTAATATCAAGCCATTATGAAGCACTCTATACTTCGAATTTTAAAGACAAAGGTAAAAATATAAGGTATGCGGTTTTTATGTAATGCAGTTAAATAATATTTTAAAGAGAGGATCTTGCTCATAATGATTATAATCTCCACACGCCTAAACATCATTGCACCATACATAAGGGGGGGGGGGAATTTCGAAAACTGAATCATCATTTCACATCATCCAATCCTCCGTCATTCTTCATATCCATTTCCGCCGTCATTGAGACTCCATATCCTCTGTTGCAACAATTAGCTTGACCAAAGCCTGTGTTTATGTTCTCTACGCCTCTGCATGTGACTCAAGCTAGTAGCTATGGGAGAGTCGGCTATCAGACACGAGCTTGGTTCGATAACTCTTCTTCAATTGTTCCCGGAGGTCTATCAAATCTTTCAACAAGCAGGATGGACAACATACTTCGAAAGGTTAGGAGAATTTGATCAGCAGCAAGTTTTAGAGTTCGCACAGAATCTTCAGGGGAATTATTCAGTCGTTCAAGGGGTCCGAATTTCAGTCACAGAGGAGGACATAGCTCAAGTTTCAGGTTTTCCGGTTATAGGGGCTCGCTGGTTCAGTAGGAAGCAAGTTATTTTAAATGCACAGCAAGATTTTCTTCTTCCAAAAGAACCGGTTGAACTTAAAGGCCGCGGTATAAGTCTGCATTCACTTCCTCGACCATGGCCAACAGTAGCTGAATTCATCAAGCACTACTTGACATGCGAAGGGCGTTACCAGGTAGTCTATCAACATGACTTCGTTTTGATGAATCATTTGAGGCATGGTAGATTAGTTAATATTCCCTATTATCTGCTTGGTTGTATCAAAAACATGTCATATTATTGCAGACGGGTTAAATTCCCATTGTTATCCCTTACCCATCATCGGTTATGTCAATTATTAATTTAGAGGGGTTTTGCTCAGCAAAACCCCCCTCTGAATAATCCAATCCTCATTCCCTAGCAGGCCGAAATTCCCCAACAGGCCGAAATTCCCCAACAAGCTGGAAGTTCCCAAGAAACTCCTGAGAGTCCTTATGAAGGGCAACTGGACGATATCCCAGACTCCCCAGTAATTCCATCCTCAGAGCCAGTTGACCTACCCCCAAATTCGTCCCACTTAGTAGAGTCACCCCTTCCCACTATTCCTATCCCTATCAATGACTCTCCAACACCCCCATCTCCACCTACTCATAAAAGAAAGAGACGACCCCAATAGTCTCTGTCTCAAAACGACGAACAAGGGCCACATTCCAAATTTTCACTTCTTCCGAAAGCCCTTCCCCCAGAAAAGAATCTTCTCCTACAAGGAAAAGGAAAGACAATGACTTCTCTACTTTCCTACCAAAAAGGAAAATGAAAATGACTGTTGAAACATGAGTTACTCCCATTTCCCCTGACCCCGCCACTATCCTGTTAAAACTTCAATCCTCACCACCATTCCAAATTCCCCAACCCGTCTCGTCCGGTGGCACTGTCACACAAGAACCAGTGGCCCGGGATAACATGACATCGTTTATGGCTCAAACAGTGACTACCACACAAGAACCAGTCACTTACCCAGAGGCTGAAACACAAGAACCAGCCACTGTGGTACAAGAATCATACACCAAGCATGATAATACAGGGAAACCAGCTGTAGCTTCTCCACAAGAACCAGCTACAGCTGTGGATCAGCAGAAAACTCCAGCGGAATCAACCAGCACACAGGGTTCACACACTATGGCATCTTTATTGGAGGAAAATGAGTTTTTGAAGTCAGAACTAGAGGCCTATAAGAATGAATTAATCATGGCACGAGAAGCCTTTGATAGAGAATTGAATCTCTACATTCTAGCACACACAACATCAACACAAAACAAGGATCCATGCAGAGAATACATGTGCCATGAGTGTGGTAACATTTACCAACAGGCAGGGTACAAAGTAGTCAAAATTCAGGTATCTGAGGCATCTACATCAGCTGCAATTAAAGAAGAACGCCCTACTGCTCCACAAGAACCAGTAGGGCTCTCAAAAAGTTTGGAAAAAGAAACTAAACCACATATATCTTGCCCTGTGCTAGTCAGCTCGGCCACTCAGACAATGCCCCAACCACAGATATCTAGCCCTGAGCTAGTCAGCTCAACCACTCAGACAATGTCCCAACCACAAATATTTAGCCCTGAGTTAGTCAGCTCAGCCACTCAGACAATGCCCCAACCCAGTACTTTTAATGCCGGGACACAGACCCTGCCATGGAAACAATTAGAACTTATGAACAACTGGAAGAAACAATATGCTGTAGATCAACATAAAATATTGCAGCAGCATAAGTTGGCATGGCAGAATCACATGTATGCTAACTGGGATATTTGGGAACAGACATTGCAACAGCTCAGGGATTCCAAGAAAGAAGTCAAGGAATCAAAGGAAAAGTTGGTTTTGATGTTTTCATTATTGCAAAAATTGATGGCTACCCGAAAACCCTCCGTGAATTACTCTCTCTTCCTCTCTGAACGTTTGGTTTATTTTCAATTGAAGGCAATAAAGGATGGCAGACCTCATGAATTGCTTACTGCGGAACAATTTGTTAAGACTTTTGCTGAGGCCCCTGAAAGTGACCAACATTTGTTGTGTGAACTTTATCTCCATAATGAGGCCATACCTGAGAATAGAAAAGTCAATCTCACTCCAATTGTAGGTGATGTACAAATAAGGGCATTCGTTTCATTCCTGGCCAATCAGCTCACCTGGAAAACTGCGTTTATTGCAAGTAGGCATAATGAGGAGAATAGGCTCCTTTGGATTAGACCAGAACCTCTAAATCCTGCCATGTTTGTAGCACAATATCACCGATTCTTGCAGAAGCCAGGAATGCACAGGTACATACAACAACTGCAGGCTTCAACACTTTTAAAGTGTCTACAACTAATCAGAGTAAAGGAGGCTGCTACATTGAATGCCAACACTATGTTTTGGCAGCAGTCATGTAAGGAAAGACAAGAATACCACCCTTTCAACCCTGATAATCTTCAAGCTGCACTCTCCAGGGTACCTAACTACATCAGATGCATTCGGCATTGTGGAGAAAACTGGATTGGTTACCATTTTCATTTTCCAATTCTATGGATGCCTGCAGAAAAATACCAGTGTCACTACCAATTGGCTGACAGAGATGAGGTTGTAGCATGGCAGCAATTGCAGAACAATCGAGGATTCCGAGCTCCGACAGAAGCCACCTTCTCTAGCTACTGCTTGAGCAACTTGCATGCACAGAGTCAGTACTCAGACTCTGACTCAGACTAGGAGTTACCTGAGGACATGCAACCCTTTCAGCTGGGGGGGATGTTAGGACCTCACTATGTATCATTTTTACTATATATTTTGACACCACCTTACCTTTATAACCATGTTTAAAAAGGATTCCATCATCATTTTCATTCACTTTATCTAAAGGTATATAAAATCCTCTTCTTTATTATATATTTAATCTGTTTACATATAATTCCATATTACTCTTATATTTCATCATTAATCGAAGTAGATTGTTGCTAACATAAGTCTAAAAGATCGCAGATAAATTATATGCTGTGCTGGAACAATCGGCCGTTGCTGAAACAGTCAAACTTCGTTGCTGAAACAGTCGACTCCGTTGCTGAAACAGTCGACTCCGTTGTTGAAACAGCCAGCAGGCAAGCAAATTCCGTCACTATTCGTAATTTGAGATTCTGGAAGAGTATTTCTTGGAACAATGGCAACAACATGAAGACGTGGTTACACGGATTATTCTGAAGATAGTACTCTTTTTGTATCTGTTGTAACAATATCTTTTTATGGAAGAACAAAATAGCCCTGTTTTAAGAAAGAAGAACAGATTTAGGGATAAATATAGATTTTCTCTACTGTAATTGTAAGAGATGTCTCCTCTTTAAAAAGAGGAGACATCATCATTAGAGAAAGGTCGAAAACTATAGGAGAACATTGTGTTGAGAGGACAGGAGCTAGACTCCATTTGTAATGTATCATTTCTTTTGACAGATGAATAAAATTTCCTTTTGAGTGCTTCAATTTAATCCTTCCCTGGGGAATCTTGTGAGAAGGAAAGGGCCCGCCTTCCTCACAAGATTCGCCCGATTGTTCCTGTAGTTTGTTAGATTCCTTTATGACATTCGCACTTTACTTTGATTCTGTTTGCTGAAACACCAGTTACACAGTTCTGTAGTTTATTGAGCATTCTATTTCCTTTAACGATGCATGTGTTTAGTACATTCATTCTTAAGAAGTTAAGAGATCTATTTCTGTTAATTGGTTGAATGTATGATTGATGCTGGGAAGCAGGTGCTGAAGATTCCTGTACAAAGGAATAGGGTCCTGTTCCCATTGATTGCCTTTCTTTTCTTGCAGTGTGATTAGAAACAGGAGACAGGTGCTGAAGGTTCCTGTTTATAGGAATAGGGTCCTGTTCTCTTGAGTTTATCTTTTCTACAGAGTGATTAGTGTCAGGCAGCAGGTGCTGAAGTTCCTATTTAAAGGAATAGGGTCCTGTTCCCTATTATGGTTGATTGGTTTCCTTTCCTGCAGATTGATTTCCCTTTATTTGGATTATTAACTGCAATAGAGGAATTACTTCTACTATAACATAAGTAACTTCAGCTTTGATTAAACAGGGTGTGGATAATTAGATTTGTATGATTAATAATTGTGTGGCTTTTTACTACAACATTGTTTTTGCTTTTGGAATTGAGCATATCCAGTGCGTGATTGTCTTTGGAATAAACAGACTTCCTCGGGTTGACAATTTATGTGGAGCTTGAATTGTTAAAACAATTAAAGCTACCAACAAGTATGAGTCATGTACTTCATTAAAAATTATGTTTGTAGGTTCAACATGAACTCAGGGGGAGCATGGTCACTTCAGTGTACATCAGATCTGCAGAACGCTTCCTTCTGCAAGAGGAGAAAAACCTTGTGTTGGTTTTGGTCTGCCCTTTGCCCTTGATGTCAAAGGGGGAGAGTGACATGGTGTTTGAAAAAAGAGAAAGAATGGTGTCAAGAGTGACATGGTGTCTGGTGTTTGAATAAAGAGAAAGAATGGTGTCAAGAGTGACATGGTGTCATTTTATTCTTAATGTATCTATCTGTTGTGGTGATCAAACACCATCGTGGTTGCCATCAAGTCCAAAGGGGGATATTGTTGGCAATATGATGCTGAGTGTTGTCCTTGATGGAAACCCACTTGATGAAGATGATGGAAACCTACTTGATGAAGTTGTCCTTGATGGAATATGTCTTGATGAACTTGTTAAATGATGTAAATCTGATGTATATACAATGAGTACAGAAGGTAATGATGAAATGAATGTCAGTATGTGCTAGAACATGATGAAAAGAGTATGTCTCAAGGCATACACAGTTTTGGCTAGGAGAAGTCGCGTATGCACGCAGTAAATAATGTGCCAAGTCGCGTATGGGAAAAAAAAAGCGCTCATAAAGTGCAAAACCAGGGGTAACCACCATGGTATTGACCCATTGTATTGAGTAATGATTCATCTATGTGACCCCGTCCAGGAATACCATCGGTAGTAATGTAGTTTTGGCTCATGGTATTGAAAAAGGGTAAACCTATATAAAGAGAATAAATTCATTGTGCAGATTATGAGTGTGAGTGTATGTGTCTGGGATTTAATGAATACTTCACTCTGAAGTATATCTGCATGGTTAAACTCTGCTCTTAATTGATAGACATGAATCTGTGATGCATCTATGAACACAATGAAGGTTCAAGATCTCTAGATCTTGAAATGGTGAATCTCTTGGATGATCTGAAAAGAAGTGATGAAGACCTGGCACAAATCAGTTGAAGAAGTTGAAGAAATCTGGGTAAGTCCACAGATCTGATCTGTTGTGCAAAGTTATCTTTTATAGATCCATACACAGGTTAGTTTCGTGAAAAGCGCGTGTATACGCGGCTCTGTTCAGGGAAAAGCGTGTATGGGCAGTTAGGGTTTATTTGAAGAATTTACTGAAGAATACGCGGGACCGTCTTATGAAACACACGTACATACGTGGGTCTGATATACTAAAAGCGCATATGGAATCTGAATTAAAGGGGTCTCAAAGTTGAATGTGTTTCTGAATTTCTGTTCTGAAGTCTGGGTTAACTCTGATATTCTGGTTACAGTGGATTCACTGTTCTGTTTGTAGCATTGGGAAAAGTATGTTTGTTGAAGAGTGAAGGGTTGTGTTGGAGCTGTTGGATCCAGTTTGAAAATTGATGAAACGTGGTCTGTAGTGGATCTGAGGGTTGAAGCCTTCAGTCTGAAAGTAGAAGCCTTCTGTCAGCAGAGGCTGGTGCTAAGATCAGGGGTAGTAGCTCCCTTCCAGGAGAGGCTGTTAAACGAGAGCAGGGGGTTGTTGCTCCCTTCCAGGTGAGGCTGGTAAACAAGAGAAGGTTGTAGCCTTCTGCAGGTGGGTGCCTGCGTGCTGGTATAAGTCTGCACCAGTACATGATTGTAAGATGTTTTCTCTATAATAAAATATTGAAGGCTGAGACAACGATAGTGGTGGTTTTCTCCCGACTTGGGTTTCCACCTAAAAATCATGGTGTTTATGTGTGATGCTTTTGTGTGATGTTTCATTATGTTATTACTGCACATGTTTACTGCTATATAAACATCTGATGAATGAATAAATGCAAGGATCTAAGTGAAGAATTGATTGTTTATTAATATCTCTGTGCATACGCGAGTTCTGTAAAGGGTATCCGCGTATATACGCAAGTCTGTTTCATTAAAGTAGCGTATGGGTTATTAAAGAATGAAAAAGGAAAAAGATCTGAGTAAATCCTAAATACTGATTCACCCCCCCCCCCCCCCCCTCAGTATTTTTCCAACAGACAATATCATTCCTCACATTTGGGACTGTCAATCTTCAAAGGCGACATGGGACACTCTTTAAGGTTTGTACGAAACTACTAATGCAAACCGCATTTTATTTTTAAAAACAAAGCTACTATCTATCAAAATGGAAGCCAACGAAAGCATCAACAACTTTGTTTCTAGAATTAAAGACTTAAGCGATAAGCTTGGTGACATTGGTGAAAAAGTGTCCAGTAGCAATTTAGTAACTGTTGCTTTGAAAGGTTTAGTCTGTTATCCACCTATAATAATTTTTCAAAGCAAACAGGTGGCTAAATATGTTTTTGAGCCTTCAAGAGAAACATTTCCTTTTTAAATCTATCATTCTTGAAGCCTCCATGTGTCTTCTATCCTTTAAAGAATCTTCACTGTTGTTTCCATTAATGAACCCTGCTGTTTGTAAAAGAAGCTGTTCTAAAAAAGGCCTCCATTTTCTCCATTTCACTCCCACAAAAAATCCCCATTTGTCACCCTTATTCCCTTCCCAAAACTCCTCTATAATCCTTCATTTTAGCCTCCATCTCATCCTAAACCCCTTTAAAACCTTATATGTCCCCCTCATTTGGTTTTAAAATCCCTTCTTTTGCCTATCAGAACCCTTACTTAGGCCTCAAAATCTCTGTTTTAGACCTAAAAATAGCCTTTTGCACTTCTGAAATTATTAGCCCCGAGGGCCTAGAAGCCCTTATCCCCTTTCTCTGCATGTAACCTGGAGCAATGGCCAGGCGCTAGCCCTTATCGCTCATCGCAATCGGAGTTTCTTTTCCCCAAATTTTCCTTTATTCTTCCAATCTTCCGATGCGATGAGCCCCTTCTCCTTCAATCCTCCGATCTAATCTCGACCGTTGAATCCACAAGAACCGATGGCTGAGATTCGATCACGCTTCGCTCTTAGCCCTCCGTCATCACACCCGCCGATTTAATCCTGACCATTGATCTCTCGTCCGATCGAACAACCCACGCTGCATCGCATATCGCAAACACAGTCTTCCCTTTTTCTTTCCTTTGATGGCCCGATTCCCCGATTTGATCCTGGCCATTGAATCCACAAGAACCAACGACCGAGATTGCGTCGCGCTCCGCCCATAACCCTTCACCATCACGCTCGCCGATTAATCCTGACCGTTGATCTCCCTTCCGATCCAACGGCCAACATCCAATCACATCGCCAATCTTCTTTCCGTCCACCAGGTCCCGAATCATTTCTCTGATTAGATAGCAGCCATCCATTCCCCTCGTCCAATGGCTTGAATTGACCTCAGTAATGGACCCCGCATACCTTTTAACCTCGCAGCTTTCAACCCATCGCGTTTTTTTTGCACCGTCGGATCTGAGGCCCCAGATACAACGGCCACCATCCAATATCGCATAATTTTTGCGCCCAAAGTTTAATGTTTCAAAATTGCACAATAAAAGTGGTTTTGAGAATCCATGTGGCGATCGCTGAATGGAATCATGCTCCAAAAGGCAATACCGCTTCCCCCCCATTTCGCCACGCGAAAACCATTCCCGGTTTTTGGCCATACCGCCTACTCTCCATAACGTTGCCTTTCGTGTTTTTTCTCAGCCGTCGATCTTTGAGATCGGACGATTCTGATTTAATTTTGCCCCCATCCATTCTCCATTCATCTGATCTTCTAAATGACTCCATCGAAATATCCCCACCGTTGATTGTTCTAATCTAACGACCCACGTTCATCCTCACACCCAAACCTTCATCTGCACCTGGTTAGCTGCTCTTCCAGGTTTTTCACCCATTTTTCCTCTACATCCACTTTTTCCCTCAATGCCCCTCCATCCTCTTGAGCCCTCTGAAGCAGCCTTAAGCCTCGCGTAGGTTTTAGTTAATGGGTTTGTTTTACGTTTGCAGGTTTAATGGTGGTTCTTTCTAGTTTATCCCGCAGTCATAGATAAGTGACCAAAAGGTTCCAGGGTGACAATCTTGAGCCTGAATCAATGCAGAAAGGGGACCAGTAGGGTTTTAATTCCATGTTTGTCGATCCATATTGATCATCAACCCTTACACAAACCCTCCAATGCCACTGCCACCTGTATAGCCATCAACATAAGTCTAAAGAGTATCAGAAGAAGATTAAGAATATTAGTGCATAATATTGAAGACTAAGGAGCCTAATCCACAGTCAGTAAGGATAAAAACCATGAAGACGATTAAAAAGGCTTAATGAAGCCTAAAGCACACATCAAGCCATATTAGTGATTTGATATCATCAAAACGTTCTTTTCCCTAAGAAGGACCAATTCACACGGCCTACTCCATCCCTCATCAAGCACCAGAATAATTATTACTTTGAAAGAAAGTCCTAAGAACTGTCAGGATAGCAGTTATGAAGGCATGGAAGACCTACAAACCAAACCATCCACCTTGCTTATCTTAGAAGACAAAACATAGTATCAGCATCCAGAGAGTACTTCAAAGAAACATACCTGAAGTTATGGTCAATCTGAAAAAGACTTCTAGACCAGCCTAAAGGGTACGAAACAGTTAATGCAGAGCCATTAAGCAAAGTGGGCATTCAAATACTTCCTCCCCTCTGTCTTAATGGATCATTTTAAGTTCATATCTACTACTCCGCCTCCTCATTCACCTATAAGTATTCATAGAAAATTCGTTGTTGGTTGGTTGGGATTTTATTGATTGTTTGAAATGTTATTGAGGGGAAGTAGCTGAGTAGTTTGTAATATAGTAGGCTGGGAAGAGAAGTTTGGACTGTGAAAAGCCACTGGGCTCAAAGTATGTGACTGGTTTTGCAAATCAATTGAACAAGCAGATTCACAAGATCCTGGTCTATATTATTGGTGATGTTTTCCTTACTGTAATTGTCTCCTTTCATGTTTTTCATACTGTCCATTATTCTCTGATAAAGAACAACAAGCATAGATTAGGACATACTACTGGAAGTACCCTAAATATCACTGTCAAATCTTTATATTTATGTTTTCCTCTGATTGTGTATTTTAAGGATAATTCTATAGAGTATAACCAGTCAAGAAATGTTGGTGAGCCCATGTCTTGCTGAGTACAACTTGAAACATTGTCCTTGAAAGATATTTTCATTTCATGCTAAGCAAAGATTGAACTAGGGAAGTCTATGATTAGCCCTGTCCTATATTTTCTTCTCTAACAGTTTGACTTGAAAGTTTCCCTGTGAGTTGGTGTCAAAAGCAGTGAAGGTTAAAAGTCTTTCTCTAATCTTAGGCCTTGCTCTGTGTTTAATCTTAAATGTTTTCTACTTTCTGAAAGTGGTTATGAGGACTGTTGGATTGTTTCCCTTGAGAGTATGATGAAAGCAAGCTAAGTTAAAAGTCTTTACCTGATCTTAAGCTACCCTTTGTGTCCTTATTGAGAGTTTCCTTTGTAAGTATGTCAAAAGCAGGATAGGTTAAAATTCCTTACCTGATCTTAGGCTGCACTCTGGTTCCTTTCTTTCACCCCACTTCTTAATGTTCCATCTCACCATCTATCTAAAAATATCCTCTGGTATAGATGACTTGCCCTATGGAAACTCTTGGATAGTTGTTATGTGAGTAAACCCTTTTATGACTCCATAGCCCAATGGATTGGCACTTCTCTTGACCTATATTCCCATGCTGAAACATCATAGTAATCAGTTTCCTTCTTCACTTCACATAACCTTCTTAGTTAATGACCTCCAACCAAACAAACAAAACTAAACCCCTGTGCTTCATACCTAGCCTAATACCATAAATTGACCTTAAAGATATATCATTCTTTACATATATAGAGAGATCCCTCTCTGGATCCAGGAGGGCTAGATCCCAAGATTCCAACGTGGTTTGATGTTGTCTTGTCTTTTGGTCTTGCCAATCTGGCCAAAACACAAAAACCCCAACATAGTCCAAGTATATAAAGTCTTTATTTCAGCACTCTCAGCTAGACCAATGCCTCCTACATTTGATGAATTGGTTGGAATTCTTCTTCAATAAGGAAAGAGAATGAAAAATTTTGAACTAGATTCAAATGGTTCTGATTTGGCATTGATTGTAAAAGGTAAAAGCTCATTCTGAGGGAGACCATGGGATAGGAACAAAGGCCGTTTTCAAGCAAAGCAGAAAGGTATGACACATCCTGATTCTTATGTTAAGAGAAATATTGAATGTGATTATTGTGGAAAACCTGGACATCTAGCTAAATATTGCTATAGAAGAAATAATCACGAATCAAATCAGCGACATAGAAGGCATAATGGAAATTTCACGAACAGATACACTTCAGTTACTGATGGATTTAAAAATCTTAAATTGTTTCTTTCTGATGCTGCATTGTCTGCTGAAACTGATGATGAGACTACTTGGTTCATAGATTCTGCTGCATCAGTGCATATGACTTGTAATAAAGAATGGTATGATAAATATTACGAGAAAACTGATGGTACACACATCTACCTAGGAGATAACAGGTCACATAAAGTCCAAGGCTATGGCGTAATAAGTGTGTACTTACCTAATGGACAAATGAGACAAATTCATGATGTGATGTATGTTCCTGCTATCAAAAAGAATTTGATATCTGTTTTCACTATCACTGATAATCATTTAAAAGTGGAATTTGGTATATTGGGGTGTATTGTGAAAGATGTTCAGGACCACTACAGGGTTGTTTCCAAAGGTACCAGGGTTGGTGGATTGTATATATTGGATGTGACGATGAAGCGTCATGTTGCATTGACATCCACAACAGATATATGGCATCACAGGTATGGGCACCTAAATTACAATGATTTATTGTTGTTGCAAAGAAAAACAATGGTTGAAGGTCTTCCTGTTATGAAGTGTGAACATTTACCATGTGAAGCTTGTGCACTTGTTAAGCAACATAGAGAGGAGTTTCCCGTTCATACAGAGAAGAGACAATAGGATATACTTGAATTAATTCACACTGATGTATGTGGACCTATGAAAACTAGGTCACTTGGTGGTGCTTCTTACTTTGTTATTTTTGTTAATGATAGATCTAGATATACATGGGTCTATTTCATTCGAAGAAAAAGTGATGTATTTGAGTATTTTAAAGAATTCAAAACTTTGATTGAAAAGCAAACATGCAAATACATTAAAATTCTCAGATCAGATCAAGGTGGTGAATATAAGTCAGGATCATTTAACAGCTATTGTAAATTTCATGGGCTCCAACAACAGTTCACAGTACCTCATACTCCTCAGAAAAATGGTGTTGCTGAGAGATGGAATAGAACACTGGTGGAGTGTGCTCGCAGTATGCTTTAAGGTAAAAAAATTTCTAATGGTTTATGGGCAGAAGCCATTAATACCGCTGTTTATTTGAAGAATCGAAGTCCCACTAAGCAATTAGCTTTTCAAACTCCTTTTGAGATTCTTCATGGTTATAAACCCGATGTCAGTCATTTAAGAGTATTTGGATGTACTGCCTTTGCACATATTCCTAAGGTTAACAGAAGAAGGCTTGATGCAAAGTCAATCAAGTGTGTTTTTATTGGGTATTGTACAGATCAGAAAGAATATAGATTGTTTGATCTCAGTTCACATAAACTGTTTGCAAGTCGAGATGTGGTGTTCCATGAGAATGCTGATAAAAGTGATACAAAGAATGATTCTTGGCATATATCTAATGATGATCATGTCAAAATTGATACTTTGGTTAAACATGAGTAGGAACAAGTACAGGTATAGGTTCAAGATCAAAATGAAAGCAACATGAGCACATCCAGTAGCAGTGATTCATCACGAGAGGAAGATTCACCTCAAAGCAGGAGAATCATGGATGGAACTCCAACATGTATTGTACAACCAAGAAGGTCAACCCGAAAAACTCAGCTTCTTGCAAGGTATAAAGATTATGCCTTGATGTCTAATATCATGAATGTTGTAGAACTAGTTGATTATGAACAAGCTAAAGAACATGAACAATGGAGAAATTCTATGAATGATGAATATGACTCTCTTATGAAAAATCAAGCATGGGAATTAGTTGAAGTCCCTGAAAACAAAGTACCAATTGGAAGTAAATGGTTGTATAAATCTAAATTTAAAGCAGATGGTAGCATTGATAAATTTAAGGCGAGATTAGTTGCAAAAGGCTATGCTCAACAGGAGGGAATTTATTATGAAGATACTTTTGCACCAATAGCTAAATTGAATACAATTAGAGTATTGATTGCCTTAGCTACAAAACATAATTGGAATATACATCAATTGGATGTCAAATCTGCTTTTCTGAATGGTGATTTAAAGGAAGAAGTTTATCTAGTTCAACCTGAAGGGTTTGTCAAACAGGGACAGGAGCATCTAGTCTGTAGGTTAAGAAAAGCCTTATATGGTTTGAAACAGGCGCCGAGATAATGGTATGTAAAGATTGATACCTTCTTTTATCATAATGGGTTTGTGAAAAGAAAAAATGATCCTAACTTGTACGTTAAGAAAGATGAAGAAGGAAATATTGCTTTAATATCTTTATATGTGGATGATCTCATTATCACAGGCAGTGTTTACAAGTTAATTGAAGAGATTAAAATCCAGTTGTCGCAGGAAATTGAAATGAAAGATCTGGGTGAATTGCATTACTGTTTAGGCATTGAGGTATAGAGAGATTCTGGTAAAACATTGATCACTCAAAGTAAATACGCAAAGGAAATTCTTAAAAAGTTCAATATGAGTGATTGCAAAGCTATGTCAACTCCCTTAGAACAAAATGCAAATTTGTAGAAAAAAGATGGAACTAAAGAGGCAGATGGAACATTATATCGTCAGTTGGTGGGAAGTTTGAACTATCTCACCACTACCAGACCAGAATTGCATACTCAGTCAGTATCCTTAGTAAATTCATGGCTAAGCCTTCAGGAAATCACTGGACTGCTGCGAAGAAAGTTCTCTGATACTTAAAAGGAACAATCAATTTAGGTATTATGTATCTGATGAATTTGATGTTGCACTGATAGGTTTTTTCTGATTCAGATTGGGCAGGAAATCCTGATGATAGACGATCTACCTCTGGCTATGCATTTCATATAGTATTAGGGGTTGTGTCATGTAGTAGTAAGAAACAACCAACTGTTTCTTTATCATCAACAGAATCTGAGTACAAAGCTTTGACCAATGCCACCTGTGAAGCTGTTTGGTTGTAGAGAATTCTTGCAGATCTCGAAGAGGCGCAAAGTGGTTCAACATGCATCAATTGTGATAATCAAAGTGCTATCAAATTAACACATAATCCAATATACCATGCCAGAACAAAACATGTTGAGCTGCAATACCACTTTGTACGAGAGAAGATTGAGTCAAAAGAAATTGTTTTAGTATTTTGTAATACCAAGGATAATATGGCTGATATCTTTACTAAGCCTCTTGGTAAACTCAAGTTTGAAGTTTTTAGAAGTAAATTAGGTGTTGTAGAAAATCCATTTCTCCATTAAGGGAGGATGTGAGAATAATCTAGAATAATGTAGAAATAGATTTGGTTATGGTTTATTGAACGAGAGTTTTAAATTAGAGTTTAGTTCCATCAATTCAGGTTTGTTGCCCTCCTATTTAGGAAGATTAAGTAAGTTGCCTATGATATAAATTTGTAATGTTATCGAGACGCTAATGAGAAGTTTTTGTGAGTTTTGTCTCACGATTCTGTGTGTTAGTTTTGTTTAATTTAATTGCTTGCAACTCTAATAATTCTCTCACGGTGATACCCGAGAGGTCTATGCCCCTCCTTCACCTGGAAGGAAGATTAATGAATGAGGAACTAAGCTGGTACAACATATAATGTATTAGCAATCCATGGATAACACTAGATTTGAAGAAAGTTATTAACTTACGTGTTACCTATACTCATGCTCGAGCAATTTGTGACATTGTTGGAGCCTAGTAACCTTTGTTGCACCACCCATATGGGAACATAACCTCTGTTGCACTAGCCATATGGAAACATGAAAATGGCAAGTTTGTGATTCAATCCAATCCAAGAATCACCGACATTTGACTTCGATTTCTCAGGAAAAGTTGACAAAACAATTTTTATAGACAACGACTGTTTTGAAAAAATAAAATGGGTTTCCCTTTGATGGATGATAGAGAAAATTCAAAAGCGAGAGCCACATTCCTATGGTTTTATTTTTGGGATGAAATTTTTATGTGGCCCTTTGATGGTTGATAGAGAAAATTCAAAACCGAGAGCCACATTCCTATGGTTTTCGTTTGGGATGAAAGTTTCCTCCCAGAAACGGAACATATGAAATAATTGGCATTCAAACAGTTATTCATAAAAATGAGACTGTAATGATCATATACATTTCAATAGTTCTAGGCAATTCATAAAAATGACATTCATAGACTTTTTGATAAATATTCCAGGCAATTACCCTCTTCAATTTTTTCACTAGCCCAAATAATGGTAATTTTGAAGAAAATAGATCATAATTATCATATTTCAATTATTTTTTTAATAAAAATATAATTGCATTATAAGCTTAAGCTTATGGCGAAGTTGTTATTTCTTATTAAAATTTTTCTAGTAAGTTTTTATTTCTAATGGTATTTTGAAGAAAATAGATCATAATTATCATATTTCAATTATTTTGTTAATAAAAACATAACTGCATTATAAGCTTAAGCTTATGGTGAGGTTGTTATTTCTTATTAAAATTTTTCTAGTAAGTTTTTATTTCTGATTCAAATTTTCTTTATAATATTATTATTAGTTTTTTTTAAGGGAATGAGGGGATATAATTTTAGGAGAAATTGTGATTTTTATTATTTAAAATAGATTTTTGAAATTATAAATAGATTCAACATTTTAATATAAATCTTCCGGGAAATCACATAAGAATTTTTGGAACCAACGCGTTTCGAACTACCAACTGTAGTTCATCATCAGGAAGATTTTCAAGCGTAATATTATTATAAATATAATTACTTTTAGAACCTAATTTTTGAAAATTATATATATAACACCATGATTTTAAAATTGAATTATTATTATTATTTTTGGTGATGGTATTATTATCTTAAGATATTCTAAAACTAGCCTAGATCCATTTTAATTCTAGAATTATGAAGAGCTATGAGAGATCAAATCCCTAGAGATACAAATCTCTTCAAGAGTTAAAATAAATCTAGACTAGTGTTTAAACTATTATAAACAAGACTAAAAAATAGTTAAAACTAAAAAAATAATGAACCTAAAATCATCTAGACTCTTGACATGATACCCTCCTTTTACTAAATTATTGCAAAAATATATTATATCGTCAATTTTTTTTCTTATATTGAAGTTCCCTCCATATCTTGTACTTTATGCAGATTATCTCGAAATGGAAAATAACAACCATACTTTTCATTTCATTTATGAAAACCATCACTATGACTTTTAGGGCGGTTATTTGCAACAATTCCAATTTTGTTTTGATTCATTGCTCTTTAACTTCATGAAATGGTATGAATGGGACCACTCTTGATTATGAAACATTGTGGCTCAAGTTTGAAATCCTTTATAACTCTTAATATGATAGACAACTAGTGATGTAATGCTAATGGTTCTTATATCATCAACTTTTGTGTTTGGGTTGTTTGTTATAGTATTATATTTTATTTACATTCTACTTTCTCTTACAATTCTTTTGATTATGAATTCAATTTATATAAGTTTTTTAAAAGTGGAAACATGCATCAAAAGTTTATTTATATAAAATTCATTTTGTATTATTTTTTTGGTAGTTGGGCGCCTTGCATATATTGAGCAAGCTTATTTAGAAGTGAGCCTTAATGAAGACATATATTATTTCATTAAAAAAATTAAAATTTTTGGTATCATAACGCATGAAAGAATACGAAATTTTAACCAAGTATTTTGTTGACCATAACAATGCTACCACTAAATTGAGAGGATCTTAGTGAGACTACCAACCACTTTTTCCTTACTACTTATTACACTTAGAGTAGGCCAACTTACTTTCCCAAATAAAGGAATTTTTAATTCACACACTTAAGGTTATAAGATAATAATCTTAAGAAGATTAATTCCAAATAAAAGAGGATAAATTTATCACCATTACCTTTTTATACAATTTGTCCAAGCTCCAAGAATATTGCTTCTTGAGAAATCTAAATTATAATTTCTTATGCACCAAAGAGAAGCTAGCCTCTTGGTAATCCATATTTACACAACATGAAACATTGATTTATTTAAATTGTTAATACTCATATTACAATGAAAAACAACCATATGGAAAGATAAAGATGAGATACTAATGCCTATTACTAGTTAGTCATTTACTCACCAGAAAATGGAGAGGGACGTCAATATGGAACCACAAATCCATGTATTGTATTTTATCCTTAGATGTGGAACCAATTTGATCTTAAAAATCAAGGTGGGAACAACAATGGTGAGTTCATTGACAAGATGGTGGCCAAAGTCAGTGAGTACTACTATGCTTCTATCATAACTTTGTTTTCATACAAATACCTTACGATGTCAACATGAAATTTTCTAATAGACTTGTGTATGGATTCACAAACAATAGGATCTTCCATCCCAATGATGCTTTAGTTGAAGAGAATTTTGGACACCTAAATATTTCTTCTCTAGTATTCACGACTTCCCATTTAGGAGCTTGTATGACCTCTCCAAAATGGAGCACTTGCTTATAGTAATAATTTCCTTTTCCAAGTATATGGAAATATATGCTATATTTTTAGTGATACCCCTCACAATTTTCTCACTTTTTTAATGCTGTGAATGGCTTGCTTCTCTCCATCAACAAATTGCTCATTACATCTATCAAAATCTCACCTTCTAAATATAGCTTTAAATGACATGTGGAAAAACTAAACTTTGAAGGAAGGAATTAAATAGATAACATGGAATGGATTAGGACAATATGTTTCACAACATATCCAAATTCCAACACAATTCTTGAGATGTTTCATATCAAAATCCTCAACTTAATCTTGAGTCCATGGATACCCAAAATAATAGTGACTTCAGAGTGGATGCATCTTATGAAAACATCACATAATACATATGCTCACACATAAATATTTCTATCTCCAACCAAATTTGGAGAAGGGTAAATGATTGCCAGGAAAATGATGCCTGCAAAACCCAATATCTAAGAATTGTAGGGTGAAATCAAAACTACAAAACATCAAAGGAGAATTTCAATGGTAAATCATGCCACAAACCATTGATTATGAGAATTACAAGGAAAAATCATTTCATAGAACCTTGAATAGTGAATCTAGGGATACATTGTAACCTATAAGGATTCCAAGGTGAAATCATGGCACACATCCTTGGTTATGAGAATTTCAAGGAGAAATTATTCCATAGAACATTGAATACAACATTTCCAATGGTATTTGGGGATACATTGTGAAGTGTTGAGGGAAAAATAAATTATGTTATATAAATTTTACTATGATAACTATATTTTTTTTTCTTTCTGTAATCATTATGAATATGCCTTAAATTTTCCTTGGACATTAGTATTCCAATATCAAATAGGTATGTTGGAATATTGGCAACTATTGGGGTAAAATAAGGGAGTAATTTTTAATAGTTTATGAGAAGATATGACCATGAGTAGTTGGGATAGATGGTTCTAGAGATAGCAGTGGGGTTAGCTTTTTTTGAATTCACAATCAATTATTACCATCAATGTTAGTAGTCATTGCCAAATTTCACACCCAAATGTAGTGATGACCCTTTCCATGCCTTATTTAAAAAAATTCCAAGTATATCAGTTAATCGCTTCCTTATGAAAAAATCAATCAGTAGAAATACCATGCCAATTTGAATTTACTAAAAAACATATTGTACTTATCACCCCTCATTTTGATGCAGGGTAACCATAGTGAATTGCTTCACTAACCATTGTATTTTTCAGCTTTGAATAGTTTAGGCACGCACTTGTCTTCATGGATATTGATGAAATTGAGGGTTTTATGATGTGTGGATGAACCATAGGATGTGGCATGATACTTCTTAGGAATTTGGCTTCATCCTAAATTTTGGGCATAGTCATTGTTCCTAGTGCAGTTCATAGTTCCCAAGGAATGGGTAAAAATAGTTTTGAGCTATTCCTTCATGCATTGGGCTTGTCATGCCATACTATGTCCTAATTTATTATACACTCATCCTCATCGTTCCTAGTGATATTCTTGTTAACTATACCATAGGATTCCATAGTACCATCCTTACCATAAATGTTCATTTAAGCATGTCTCTACAAACGATGCATGAATACAGAACCTAAACATATAAATCAACCATGAGTAAAAGTAAACAATCAAAATAATCAGAAATAAAATACATAAAATAATAAAACACACACACACACACACACACACACTTGTATTTATGTATGTATGTATGTTTTTGAAATTTCCCATTGAATTATAAAACAATTATCTCATTCTCAAGTAAATCAATAGTTTTAGATACCACACAAAATAGGAAGACATATTCATAGTAACACTCATATCTCTTCCATGTGACCACAAAACCAAATAATATAAGGTACATAATATCTATAGGAAACTTCATATGAAATATTTTCACCACGTTTAGGGGAACTTGTTTCCCATACACACCTTTTATGAAAATACATCCATAGGATTCCTTTTGCATAATATGATAAAAATAAAATTAGGAATTGTGAGAGGAAGAGGGTCACTTTGCCCATGAATTTGAAAATACATATGAATGTTTCATTATAAAATTGAAATTCAACATGGTAATAACAATAACAAATTCCATGGGTAATATTGGGTCTAATATACGATAGCTTCAATTTATCAAACATGTAAATGACCATGTCGATATCAATGTTTCTTTCTTGAATTCCATAATTAATTCAACTTTTACATCTCCATGGCATGCTTAGAGTGCTCATTGGTGGCAGGTGAGAGAGAGGCGGGTGTGTGATCTATAACCCCAAAGGACAAATGGAAGTGATCTATTCCTAGAGTATAAGCGCAACATCAAAAAATCAAGCTAAGTGGTGTGCCTTGTTATATGACATTAGTTTAGTCAATAACTATATCATACATAAACTTATGATAGTTGGAGATTCAAACAATATAATCTGCCATGTGAACCTAGATACTAATCCTCGAGACTTATTGCTGCAACTTATAAGAGGATCAAATGGAAACTAAAATCCCTTCTAGAATATAGGGATTTCCATTTCCTACATAGATTAAATTCTAAATTAGGCTCATTGGCTAATTTAGCCACCGAGCATCCACTAGGAACCTTAAGCACTCATGGATCCAAGCATATAATCCCAATCCCATAAGGAATTATTTGGTAACACATGGATTATCACATGTTCACAAAGTGGCAAAGAAGGTTTTAGCATTCATGGAATTTGGGGCACGTGGAGTAGTCTTTATCCCTTTATGGCTCCCTATATCAACAATACAACTGCCCATCCCCTATAGGGATTGCTTTGTACAACCCACTTCCTTCCCCTATATAGGTGAAATGACACATCAAACATAGAAAATTTATGGGAATTTAATGGGGACACCTCCTTGCATTCATGAAACTCATTGGGAAGTTGCGTCATGGTCGTATAAAATATATTTCCACAGTGAAACAAACGACGATAGGGAGAAGAAATGGGATATACCATTGGGATAATACAACATAAAATATTATAGTAAATTTCATGGTGGCCTCTATTTCAATTGATAATAGGGTGAGAGGGGCTTTCCAAGGTTTCCCTATATTCCCCCCTATACAAAGCTAGTAGTGGGAACCATGTTGGGCCATCCAAATTTGTTCCCTTTCAGGTACGATGTCACAAAGCAGGAAATGGATGAAGGCAAAGTTGGAGAAGGATGAGGTGACAAAGTTACAACAAAAATGCTTGGAACTCCTCCTATGCATCAATAAGTTGATTTCCAAGCTAATAAAAACACTATAAATAATCATTGAGCAGAAGACTCTAATTTAAATGCAAGCAAACAAAATTCTTTGGCTAAGGAACTAATTAGAAGAGTTTAAATTAGTAATATAACCTCCCCTATCCTCAACAAGCTCAATCTCTTTAGAAATTCGGGTGTACTTCTCGCGCTTAATTAATTTGATTTGAAAGTTCCCGCTCTTGAGGACTTTAAGAACATTGAAGACGACATTGGTAATGGAAAAATTGGGTAATTGTCAACCATGAAAACAAGATGTTGTAAGTTTGGAGATGTGTTCTATAGAGTATTTACATACAAAAATCCATGTATTTTGGGTTTTTAGCTATGGGTAGGCAAGAATGCTAAAAGAAAGCCATTTAGAGGAAGGATTATTAAAAAAATGGCTTCGTACCTTCTGAAATGTAAACTCATTGTGGGTTAAAAAAAAAATATGTTTACAATGCTTATCATACACACCTCTAAATAAGCATTAGCATAAAAAAAAATGCTTAATATTGAGGATAACACAATAATTGATTTCCCAAAATTCTACTTTGAAATTGTGTCTTGGTAGAGTTACCTACAAATAAGAGCCCTCCAAGGAATTTCATTTTTTTCATATATATGAATTGTGGATTTAATATGCCTTGAGTATTCTTGAAACATGGAATAATTTTGATAATATTGCCAACATTCTTCTTGAAATTCCTATTGAGACAACAATGTTTTTAATTTCCCTATGAGAAAGGAAGTTCTCTAGATTTTGACTCTGTTAATTTTGCATGTTTTAGAAATCATGTGTGGTTTGAACCTTTGTTATAATTTACTTTTACTCAACAATAACTTAAATAAGGAATTAAGTCCTCTAATTCTTCATTTCAGTTTACATCCAAATTGGCCCACCCCTTTCATTCTTCTTGTATGACATCACTTACATTTTATGTTGGGTTTCATTCTTTGTGCATGGTGTTATCATGTTCTCTCAATTTTACTTGTCCTTTTGTGATTCTTTTTAACCATCTCTTGCACTTCAACTTAGTTAATCATTAATAATCATATTTCCCTTTTGATTATTTAATTACCCACATTATATATTTTGTTTTAAATTTAGCAGAAAGTAAGAATTAAATATAGCAGGATAAGATATTTGCTCATATATATATATGGATTGTATTGTTATGAGTAAGTTACAATAAATCCTTTATCAAAGATTTAAGAAATTGAAATCTTTAAGTACAATTTTTAAAATTGAAATATTTAAATACAATTTCTAAAAGATAAAATATTGATCTCTTCCATTTAAATTGTGAACTTAATACTAAGAGATTTATTATTATATCATCTATTCAGTTTTCTTATTTTTACTTCTTATTGTTTTTATAATTAATTGTATTATATAACTTAAATTATGAAATTTTCAGAAACATTAAAATATACAAAATAAATAAATAAATAAATAAAATATTAAAGATAATAATAAATGTTTACTTTTGAATTTTTTTTTTTACCATTTTCTTTAGTTTTTGTAAAGACGAAAATAAAGGTTACCAACACAAAGATTTATATAATGCAATTCAAAATAGCGATTACGCAATTTCCAAGAATAATAAAACATTATAATTTTGTAAAAATTATTACATGACCATAAATGTTGTGTAATGCAAACATTGTCATTGGCGGGCTTTAGCTATTTAAAGGTCTTTTGGCTTCCTAAAACGCAAACATTGTCCATAAGTGAATTGTGTTATGTTAAAGTCTTCATCATCACGGAGTGAATTTGTCTCACATGTAAATTTTGGAATTATTTTGTAATTGGATAGATAAGACCCAAATCAACCTGGGTCATATCGACATGGTTTTACCTCAAATAAAAATAAAAGGAGTTGCTTTTAGTGAGATTGATTTGTGTTATTTAAATTAGATTTTTGATTATATATGGATTTAGCATTTTGGAAAACTCTAAGATATTTTCATCGTGGAAATTACCACTAAATTTATGATTTCAATAAATTCTTACCATAAAATTGGAAAAATCCATTAAAAAATTCTAAAAAAAATCAGATTAAAGACAACTCGCAAATAAAATATTGGAACGATGTTGAGGAATCAGAAGTTCCATATTCACAATAATATAATAATTGTTCCGCAATATGATTGGTTATTCACAATAAATCTTTATTAGCCTCACAAAACAAACCGATTCGATCTTATGGGTCTGAAAGACACATACAGGAAAGCACATCTTTTTTTTCAGAAGAAAAAAATACGCTGATTATATTAGTTTATAAACAGTACATGAGCATATATGATCTCAGCTGTGTTAGGATAACAGCGAGAATTCCACAGATTAATGGCCCCATACAAAACACTCATTTACAGAGAAAATGAGCCTAGTAACTCGGCCATCCATCATATCTATTGACAGATATACCAATATATAATCTACCATACAGACTCTGTATAATGAGCAAAGAAATATGAAACCGCCCACCGAGATCTGGGGGCACCGCATAGAAAATGATGATACAGCTGGTGCTATAGACCGGTCACCTTATGACCAAGTGAATCTGTGTCGTCTTCAGCAGCCCAAACTGCACAAATGTATTGTGATATACCTGACAGCCGAAACTTAATTCATATCATCTTATGCCCCTATGAGCACCCCAAAGTTCATATACTGTAGCCTTCCCTTCACGCGCGCTTGTCCGATGTCTGGCTCGCTTGATATATTGCGTCGGCCCTGTTGTAATGTCGTTGATAATGAACCATATGCACAGATAATGAATATGATGCCACCAAAAATGCTGCCAGAACTCTATACCAAAAAGGAGTTCCTCCATATCCATCAAAAAAAACCTACAATGCTTATAGAAATATAAAAAGTAAAAACTCTGTACTATGGAATGGGAAAGGAGAAAGCCTCAATCTGTCGTCCATCCAGAAAATGAGAAACCATCCTGATGCCAAAATCTGCTCCAAGGCCTTTTTTTGATAACTTGTCTGCCCTCGTGTTGCCTTCACGATATATGTGATTTATGGATGGACAGCCCAGTGTTTTCCATAAACTCTGTGTTCTCTCAATCCACCCTTGGAGATGCGGAGTCATCATATGGTAGCTGTTTGTGACCCAGTTAATTATGAGTTGAGAATCACCATATATGCTGACTCCCTGTAGTTGCATATCATGTGCGAACAGGAAGCCACCCCACAATGCCATGATCTCCGCCTTGTTGTTGGTGCCAGGGCCCCCATTCCAGAAGATATTGTATCGCTCCGTTCCAGATACTTTGATCCAAACGCCGCATCCAATCATGCCCTCATCTGATGCTCCATCAAAATAGATAGCAGGCAAACTGATCTGATGGGGTCTTATGCGGACTGAGCAGTCAGGCTGATTTGATGTGGACAGCGGGAGATCATCCATCCATTCCATAATCACTGTGTAAATCTGTTGCAGATGAAAAGGTCGACCCTCAAAAATGATGCGGTTCCGAGCGAGCCAAATCTCCCATGTAAGATAGAAAGGCAGCGATCTATACTTGCTGTTAAGCAGATCCCATTCCCGTGCAACTGTCATAAAGTCTGTGGGTCTCCATGCCGGATTCATCAAATGATCACTGAACAACCTCCATAAACTTATGGTAACTGAGCATGTGAAGAACAGGTGTGTGGATGATTCCTCTTCAACACAGCAGAGAGCACAGGCGCTCGGACCCATAATTCCCCTCTTCATTAGATGAAAGAGGACACACGAATCATTTTCAATTTCAATTTTCATCTGAATCCCATAACGCCACACTGAATATAAAGTTCAAACAACAAAGGAAGCTGAAACCAGTGATCAAGTTCATGAGTAACTACTTTACATGAGTTATCAAGTAGAAGGGAATTTTTTTTAAATGCTTTATTGTGGGCAGCTAGTGGTGATGGTGGTGATGTTTTTTGCCATGAGCTGCCTTCGTCTGGTGATGTTCGTACAAGGCGTACCCCGTTGCTCCAACTGCAGCAGCAGCTGCAATCTCTGCCTCAATCTTGTGCCTATGAGCGTGCTCTGGATCCTTCTTTGCTTCGCGCATCTCGTACTGCAACCACATAATAATATATCAATATTCTCTTTCATTTCACAATATCATTAGGTCAATTTCTAACATCATTTTTTGTTCCAAATTCCCAAATATTACAGAAATCAACAATCAACTTAAACTGAAAAAGCAGAAATAACAAGTTTAAATCCCACCTATTTTATTGGAATTATCAACCAATGTCCCCTATATGTATTGCTTTGTTTTTAATAGATCTCTGCCCAAGTTAGCTATGGTATATCAAAAGAAATTCAAGTCTATATGGGTTGAAAATTGAGATTAAGGACTCAAAAAATATCTCACCATTGCAAACGCTCCTGCAGCGACTGCTCCCATTTCCGCTACATGCTCCATCTGTTTATGATGTTTCTGCTCCTTCATGGCCCTCTCGTAGTCCACAGCATATGGATCTATTCTCTGGTTAGTCGGTTCACCATAGTAAACAATTCCCGGTCTTCTGATTTCCTCATCGTTCTGATGGTGTCTGCTATGGTGGTGCCCCTGCTCATGGTGTTTGTGGTGGTGGTGATGAGACATTTTCTCCTTCAAACACACACTAATGGAATTCAATCACACTGGAATGGATACAAAGATTTCTACTGACTCAGAATATCTAAATGAAGATGAGATTAGAGCAGGCCAGGGAGAGGGGAGTGTTATATAACAAAGAATAGCGCGTGGAAAACTTCAATTTGTAATGTAATTTGATAACGTGCATATGAAGCAATGATTTAATGAGAAATATATATGCATGATTATTCAATGGCCGGTTATAGGTTGACATTTATTTTTCTTCAAAGGAGGGTTAGCGTTAGGGTATTTGTAGTTTAATGTGCAGAACGTTAAAGTGGAGTCCACTAAATTAAGACTTAGCTTTTCTATTTCAGTCAATCTTTTTGTAGGTGTCATTCATCCAATATGAGGAAATAAGGATGGACTTTGACGGTTTCATTACATTGTTTGAGTAAATTTAATTGTTAAATATAATAAAATATCCCATAGACACGCTATTAAAAGTCGGCGGAAGGGTGTTTTCAAATTCCTACCATGTGAGAAAACCCCACAGAGCTTCCCAACTTTTTCCATTAAAAAAATTCAATGAGAAGTGACGATCTGGATCATTTGATAACGTGGTTACGAAATAATGACACATTAATAATAACTAAATAGATAGCGTGTCTGTCATTGCTTATCACTGATTTTGTTAAGATGATGCATATCCATGAAGATCTGGAAGCAGGTAGACTGAGTCGCTTTTGTTAAAATGAACGCGGATCAAGGGGTTTCTGCCTCCCCTCCGTTACGATGATGAAGCAACTCCAATAATGCTTATCTTCTGTCAATGCCACCACCTGTAGTGTTGAATCCCTTGTAAGTACTCCTGTCATGACTACTTCTTACCTGATGTTATTCCATATCATGGTAGAACTTTCAAACCTCCAACTCTCCCTTTAGATTCTATAGATCCAATGTCTTTTGCACTACCCACCATTTCTCTGTCGATGTCGTTTCTATTCCCTTTAATGTATTAGCTATAAAGTCAAATTTTGATATTTCCATTTAGGTAATGGATGTGATTGACGTGAAGCCATCTTCATCACTTCCAATCCCTTAAAATGTCATATATATTCTAGATGATGAGCCTGGAGAGCCTATTCATCCAACCACCATTATTGAAGAACATTTTATTCCCTCTCCCACCACATCTCCACTGCATAGCCCCGTTTCATTGCCACAAAATGCTACGCCCTCTAACACTATCTCTGATCATCCTTCTCAACATTATGACCGTGAAAACACTATTGAAAATATGGATGAGTTGGAGGTTATCTATGAGATAGAGAATACAAGGGAACAAGAAGGCATTCCATAATCAATTCTGGTGCTACTTGTGCAATCTTTGTCTGAGTCACATCCATCAACAAGTGCCACTATCACTCATCTATAGCTTTCTACTCTTATCTATGATCCTAACTATTGTAAAGAAGTTATATATATATATGTGGCCATACCCTGGATATTTTTCCCCTGCTTCCTTCTTATGTAGTTGCCAAAGTTTGGGAAGATCTCCAACAAGAACATGATAATGCACCAAAGACTTCACTGCAAGGGCATTCTGAGAATTATGTTGTGAGTGGGAAACCCCTGCAATATATATTTCCCTCTATTGATATCCTTTTCACTTTAAAATCTCTACCATTGGTCCTCACAACTACTATTTCAGTTGATCAGGGCCTCATCAATGTAGTTGGAGGATCGATTGATTGTTTCAAATTCTAAATATAACAAACTTGTCATTATGCATGAGAAACAACAACATTAATTTCTTAGTTTTTTTTGAAGAGTGTTATCGGTTGTGTATGTAGAAAGAGAAAATGGAAAAACAATTTGAAGGTATTAGTGCCAAAATTCAATTTTTTTTTTTTCCAGTTTTCGCTTGTACATATCTAGTTACCACAATCAAGAATTTGCACATTACCATTATCAAGATGAAAAATTCCATTTATGACCCTATAGATAATTTATTTCATGAGATTAATCAAACCATTGAACAAGGATCCACTCTCCAAGATACCCTTCAATAGTGCATGCGAGATTCACATGAGATATTTCGTCAAGTACAAGATTTTCCAAGATTTCTTTCTAAGTATAATAGACCTCTATATCATTTGCAGAATTAGAGCAACCAATTAATGGAGCAATCCCTTGCAATATCAAACCTTGTGAAACAACAATAATTTTTTGAGTAAGCTGAAGAAATCAATAAGCAGATTCATGGATTGGAGAAGGAACCAAACAAGGATAAGACTACTCTTTGAGATCTTTTGTCTACTGCCAAAGCAATATTCATGCAACTTTGTGAGCTCAATTTTGATGCAGATACTCATTGGTAAAATTTTCTTGCTTTGGGCCCTAAGAAACTAGCTGTAGAGACTACAATCCAATCTATTAAAAAGGATACTACTCTGCTTGCTACATGGAAAGACACAATGGATGTTTATCACAATTTTAAGATTAAAGTTTTGCAAATTGTTCTAGAGTTGGGTCCTTCATTTGAAGGAGAAGCACCGGTGCAAGGACAAAGTGTATTGGAATTAGTTTCATAACCACATAAAGGACCAAGCGTGTAAGCAAAGTATTGAATAGAGGGCGAGTCAATAGATTGTGGTTGGGGCTTGTTCGGTCCATTGTTTTTGTGACTAATTTTGATCAATTTTGACAGAAAAGAGTTGTGAAGATAAGAAGTGCAAGTGAAAAATAAAATGGTCAAACAAGCCAAAAAGTGGCAAACAAAAAGAAGAAAGCGACAAGCGATGAAAAGGAATAGTTACATTAGGAATTTACAAGGCCGTGAAAGAAGGACCGAGATGCTGAGTTTGAAGGAATCAAATGTAAAGTGGAAAAAAGTAGTTTCATTTTGTAAAGTTGGCTAAGTCTATCCGAATAATGACACAACATCATGATATATATATATATATATATATATATATATATATATATATATATATATATATATATATATATATAGCTGGTAGAGATAAAACCGTAGGGGATAAACCAAGAACAAAGCCAATGTGATTCCGAAATGAGAATTGAAGACTACAAGATGGTCTTAATATAATAGTGTCTCATATATATATATATATATATATATATATATATATATATATAGATGTATATGTATATGTATATCTATAGATGTATATGTATATGTATATATATATATATATATATATATATATATATATAGCTGTAGAGATAAAAATGTAGGGGATAAACCAAGAACAAAGCCAATGTGCTTCTGAAATGAGAATTGAAGACCATTTGATGTATTCTATTATAATATTGTCTGTTCATATAGTTTTGAAAAAAACCTAAAGGAGATCTTGCATAGTGTCTGCAAATATATGTTGTATTGGCTTGGCTCTCTAAAGTATAATAAAAATGATTTTGTTGTGGGGATCTATTTATCAATATCTTGTGTTTGAATGTGTATCGACACACCTTGGGTGAGATCTTCTTCCCTTACGGAGGATTGAAAATGTTGGTGTTGTGCTAGACTACGTCAGACTCCTTTGTTGGGTAGTCAATCCCCAGGTCAACACTATAAAACTTTCTTCCAACAAGAGTTTCTCTCTTATTGTAGGTTGGTCCATCTTGTGTATTGGTATTCATCATGAATGGCATCAAAAAAATCTTTTGAAGTGGCTTATTTCTTGAATATTGTAGGCTCATCTTCATTTTGTCTCTCCTAGTAACCTTCCCACCAATATTTGACATGGGGCATGGCTTGTAGGGGTGAAAAGGTGATATTTTCATTGTTGGAAACATTTTGGACAAAATAATAGCCTTCTAACAGATTTAACCATTTCTCCAAAGCATCAACATTTTGTTTGCCTTCAAATACAAGAACATCAAAGTGAAATTGTACCTTGAATTGTGCAGCACCTCCAAAATTTCCACCGATGAAAGTTGTCGAAGGATCTAGAAAAAAGTGTCCATTATCTCCTCTATCACGCGAGTGATTCCTTGAGTAACAACTTGATAATATCTCTCGCTCTATCATATATATTTTCTTTTTCCATGGGAGGTTGCTAGGGTTGGAAAGATCGATTTTTCCCAAGTGAAACTAGATTGAGACCAAACTCTCTATACCCTGTCCTCGTCAAGGATATGCATTGAGAAATAACAAGAAGAAAATTACTCTAGTATCACTGATCTGGGTTGTAAAATGAATGAAATGAAAGGAAGTGGAATACACATAGAGAAATATAGCATAAGGCATAGTGATATGGTGAAAACCTAACTTCTATTTATGAATAATATATTAGAATATTGTGGAAGATATACTAGATAGAATAGTGGTAGCTATCTCTGAACATAGAGATATGACAACTACACAGATACAAAAGAGCTATTACAAGAGGTAAAAAGAATGGAATTTTAACATAAATAAATAACCCTTGATGTCCAAAACCCTAACCTTAGAAGATTAAACTCCAAAAGGTTTGTGGGCCCCGAGGTGGTAAGTTAGTACATCAACTTTCTAGAGGCACAATGTTTGCATACAATATCCATGTGGTATGCACAATAGCTCATTGGAAAGAAGTATCTTAGGACTAAAAATTTCAATCTAGGCAAGGGCATGCCATGAAAACCCTTGACCCCTTAAATTTCCAAAAAAAATCGCTTAGGGCCTTAAAATGTGCCTAGAAATTTGGGGCCCAAAAATCATGGAAAATATACCAAGAATATAACAAACTATAGCGATAGTGGAATAGGTGTGTGGCCACCAATATCCACTTGGAGCAAAGGGGTAGAACAACATCCAAACTAATAGGATAAAAAATAATGGATATCTAATTCAAAACTTAACATCATTAAAAAAAGAAGTAAAGATGCTATTAAGAGTAAAATTCTTGCAGTTAATGGATAATTCACGGTGTGTACTAATAGCATATTAAAACTGCATAAATAGTAATTATGATACACAAAATAATTAGTGCCTTGAAGGTCTATCCTTATGATGATTATTGGATGCCATTAATGGCAGTAAGATGAAACTCAATACATGATGTAAGTCATATGTAGATTACATATATTATATGTATGTTTGCTTCATTTCATGTTATTTGCAATATTCTATCCTTCATCATTTTGTTTTCCATGAGCCTTTACAAAATGTATGAATAGGAAATTGTGTTCAAAAGATGATTCCATTCTAAAAGGCATCACATGAAAAAACTATTAAATAGTACTAGAGAAGAAAAATACCTAAAAAAATAATGTTGTAAGAGTGTTCAAGCTTGTTCTCATGTTAAACTATAAAACCATTGGCACACCGTTGATATATTAAGCAATAGGAAGGCAAGTAGCACTATTTATATCTATGGTAAAATAGAGTGATATGGAAATAAGGAAAGAAATAACAAAAAGGTAGAAACCATGGTGTAATAGAGTGTCTTGGAAAGACGCAAAAAAAGGACAGAGAGGTAGAATGGAGGAGGAAGTAGACCTATAGATGAACATTGTAAAATATTTTATTTTGTAGTTGTATTAGTAGATGGAAAGGAATATAAAAACAAATACGTGTATTCTTTAAAATAATTGTATTGCTAAAACTATGATTAAGCTCTCCCATGGCACCTACAAGTTTGGAATGAATCTAATCCCTACAATAAATATGAATAGCTTAGTAACGTTAATATTGTCCATGCAAAAAGCTATACCACTACCCATGAGATGAAAATTAAACCTATCCATAAAAAAACACATTTCCTCTCTAAGAAGATCCTTCTTCGTCTGATCACTCCATTAAATCTTGTTGTAAAGCCCCAATGTTGGGATTGACATTATCTTTGCTCAAATATTTCAAAAGATTACAAGATTTTTTTTTTTTTGGGAGGAACTTTCTCTTTTAGGTTGAACGGGCTTTCACAACTACATTTTGGTTATTTATTGTTCGATTTCAAGCATATTGGAAAGTGCTTTAATGTGCCAAAGAAGGAAAAATGGTGGGATGATTGAATAGTTAGCCTTCCTTTGGCTAAAAATTGGTTTTTTTGATGAGGATATTATACTAAGGGCGTTTGGGCTTTGATAGATTGAATGAATATTTCAGATTGGAAATGTATTGTTGCTTTAAGATTTTGCAAGGCATTTAGGCACTAGTGGATTGTTAGTTTTTAAATTTTAATATGATTGGAAATACAATTTGCTGGTAAGGGTTTCATGAAAAGGGAACCTTAGCGTTGAAAATCTAACCATCTTGAGTTTGAAATTGCATATAAAATGTGTGGATAGTCATTTGGGCCTTGATGGGCTATCCATTGCTAGCTCAAAAATGTGCTTGACAAGAAAGATTGAACAATACACATACTTTGTCTAATTTCTAGAAACATATTTTGTTGCTAATAATTTGGTCCATTATGGTTTGAAGTTGGAGGTTTCAATAGAGAGTACTCATTTTTTTAGTTAGGTTCCATATAAATTCCCTTTACAAGACCAACATTCAATGTTGGAAGCTATTTTGAAGGAGAAATTCTCGAGGAAATACCCACTTCTTGATGAAATGGATGCTTTTAGCACCTACAACATCAAATCCATTGATAGTCCATGCATGATTCTAATTCAAGAACCATTTCTTTTGATACCCAGTAATTTTTAGGTGACAATATACAAAAGAGAGTTTATCACGAAGAAAACTAAAAAATGCATGGAAATATGAAGATTAGGAAAGTGGTAGTTTTGTTGTTGATAGATTTAATAGCTAGTAGTTAGAAATTACATGATGCTATATTTGATGATACTCTACTTCCAATCTAGAAACTTGATATGCTTTAATTGTTTCTATCATAAAAAATGATTCTTATGGAAGGGATTCCAAAATGTAAACTCTACGACATGTCAAGCCATAGGGGCTTCACCATGTAGACCAATATCATACCGAGTTCATTCATAAAGAGGATTTCAAAATTGTGAAAAATAAATTCAATATTTTGTAGGTATTGTGGGGGAGGTGTAGGGAACTAGGCAGTTTATAGGTATTGAGGGGCATAAAAAAGCGTGTGTAGTACAAATAAGGGGATGTTTGATTGGTAATATGTATTGGGAGGGGGGGTTGAAAAAATTATTTTGGGAGGTCTTTAGCAATACCTAATGAAAATAGGGTTATTCTTTAATATTCCATGATAAAATATGCTATGTCATAAGTTCACTAAGTGAAGACTCTATGAGTCAAAATTCACTTGAAATTTCTAATAGTTATAGAACTCAGCAAAAACTAGGACCAAAATATTTGAGATTAATTTATCTTTTGTAAACTTTGCAAACTCTCTTGACAAATAAATTGGGACATATGAACTATAGCTATGGACTAGTCCAATGTTGCAACTAAAGGTGTGAACATAATATTTGGATTTGAAAGACTTAGATAAATGCCACAAAACCTTTTTTCAATTGCAAATATCAACCCAACTGGAATGATTGGGAAGGCCAATGGAACCTATTAAGAAAATGTCTCAAGGCATATACAGGTGTTGTACTAGAGGACTAAAAATCAAAGGAGAAGTGAATTGCTAGACATGATTATGCTGACTATTTGGTAGTGAAAGATGTTAGGTAAAATTGACTCGGGATAGAGTCAATGTTGACTAGGGTAAATAGTAGTGGTTTTGGGGCACATGGTATTGTGCACCCATGGTTTTTCAGCCCATGGTATTGCATGTAATGGAGCCTATAAAAGGCTGGGATGACTTCATTGTAATGTAGGCCTAGAGGTGAGCGGTGAAGGCTCACTTGGCCGGATTGGCCAGGGTTTTGTCCAATGCTTAATGAAATTTCATTGGTTGGGTTTTGCCCTGGATTTGGGGTTTTTCCTGGATAATCGTTTGTGTTTATGTTTATGATTTGTTGCTGGATTTTTATGTTTATTCATCTCAGTAAATTTGTTTATTATTTCTACCATACCAGTTGTTGGAAAATTATAAATTATAGAGCAATGCAACACATAAAATATGCGGAAAACACAAGCACACAAAACACATAAAACCAGAGAGACATAGATATACATGGTTCACCTAGTTTGGGCTATGTCCAACCAGAATAGCCAGTCCTTCCTTTCTATTATCCAGCAAAATGAAGAGACACAACCTACAACAGATCCGTTGTAATATCCTCTGTTCTCTCTCACAGTCTCCCTATCTGTTTCTCGCTCTAAGAATACATACAATGCACAGTCGCGATACAATACCATCATAAAAGCGAGGGGTTGCCTTCTAGGGAAAAAAACCTAAACTAAACATAACTTCTACTGTCAGATCATACACCTAATGAACGGCCCAGATTGACTAGAAATTACTATACTTTTACAGGGAAATTTTACATCTGTTTTTAGCTTCAAGGGCACTGCCCTCGAAACCCCCCGATAGGGGGGGGGGGCTCCATAAAGTTGCAGCTGCCCCCTTGGACCCCCCAGGCAGCGTTTAATTACGGGCAGTGTTGCCGACCCATTAAGGTACAAGGGTCCAATGCTGTGATACAAAATAAACAAGATAATCAGGCTCCACACCCAACAATAGAAAATGATGCCTCTTAGAATCCTTCGATTTTGATTTCTTTTTAAAACATGAAATGTTGCATGAATTCACTCTAACAAAAGTTTATTAGACATTACAAGGATACCTACCTCCACATGTCCCATAAGCCTACATCAATGGAAGATAGTATGTTTAAGAGGAGTTTGGTGAACAAAAAGAAAATACATTAGAGAAACTCCAAATGATTCGAATGAAGTTCTTGCATACTATCCACAACCTTTTTGAGACATCTAATACTGTTTTTGTTACCTAGTTTTGTATAGGTTGGGATTTGTCTAGGAGATAAAATGTCCCAAAAACATTGATGGGGCTTTTGCCTTCAATAATGACAAAGCTGGAAGAATTACAAATGAAAATGAAGCAATTAGCTAAGAAGAATTGGACTTTACATGTGTCATCTTAGGTTATCAATTATTGCTTTACAACCCATTACAGGGGAGACGTGTAGAAATAATGTAAAAAAATATGTTAACATTTTATGTAGACTCAATATGTTGAATTTATCTTAATATATTGAATTTATAAGACGTAAAAGATATTAATATTAATTAAACATATTACTATTAATATGATAGAATCTCAGTAGTGGAGAGCGTTATAGATTGACTTGTACTCTCCAGGTCCTTGTATGGGTAGAGTCCTCCCCCAATCGCTCAATTGATCAACCCTTGAACCCAATGGAATGTATCTACCAATGAGTATCATTAATATATTTTATAACACAATAGGTACATATTGTATTGAAACTCCGTCGTGATGAACATACGAAATGATTGACATTCAAACATGTATTGCTTGAGAGTAGAGCACGTACAACACGAAGTATTGCTTAACCTCAACCATTTTTTCATTAAATAGCTCACGCTATATTCAAAACCAGCAATCCAGAGCTCATGAACAATAATATTCTCGTTAAAATCTATTAGAAATTTTGAAAAATATAAACTTTATGATTTGCCTTTCAGTTTCAATTTTGCTACTCGTCTCGTTCAAAGCCATTTTAATCCAAACTTTATATGCGCTTGTGTGAGAATAATCTAGAATAATGTAGAAATAGATTTGGTTATGGTTTGTTGAACGAGAGTTTTAAATTAGAGTTTAGTTCCAACAATTCAGGTTTGTTGCCCTCCTATTTAGGAAGATTAGGTAAGTTGCCTATGATATAAATTTGTAATGTTATCGAGAAGCTAATGGGAAGTTTTTGTGAGCTTTGTCTCATGATTCTGTGTGTTATTTTTGTTTAATTTAATTTGGTATTAGAGCTAAAGGAGTTGCGCAAGGCAAAGGAGCTGCTAGGCTTAGTGGTTGTGATCGTTGTCATAGTCCCGTGGCTGAGCAGTAGCTGTCTCCGATTGACAGCAATATTCTCGTAGCAATTTGGAATCAAATAACCGTGTTTGGGTATTGGAGTGAGCTCTGTCTCACGTTCTACTTTCAAAACCCATCAGCACTGTTGTAGATCCGCCACCACCTTGTCATTGTCAGTTCTGCTGCTGAGCATGCAAGCAGTTTGAAAAATTCAGATTTTCGTTGCATCTTCAAGGAGGAACCTACTGGCAAGAGTGTGGATCGAAGGTCCAGTTGAAGACCACAGAGGAGCCTTAGGTCAAAGCCATCGACTTCCTACAGGAGTTGTGAGTCAGATTTGAGTGTGAGTAGCGTGAAGCCGAGTTTGCATCTGCGTTATTTAAGTTGCATTGCCAGGAAGACAAATAACTTGTGACAGTTTTGGCAGATTGATGCATTGATATAATTGATGTTTAATTAACTTTATACATCATATCAAGCTTATAATCCGGTGCTTTTGAATTATTTCATTTTTGGATGATTCACTTGTTAACATTAATGAATTCCTCTTCTTTGGCCCAAAATGTATTTTGTTCTATTGTGCGCTTTCCCATTGTTTTTTAGAAGTGCGATTTATGAGAAACATTGTTGAGACTCTTTTGTTCGAACTTCGAGGTCTATTCGACACATGCCAATTCCACAAAGCAAGTGAAGCATTTTTTTTTTGCAGAAAGGTACATCGGTCCTGAAGTTTATAAGATCAAATTTGGTGCATTGAAGTGAATTAATTTCTTGCAGTAAAATCTGATCATTTCTGTTGCAATCAATGACTAATCCTCTTGCCGATTCATGTTTAAATGAATCCACCAAACTTGATGGCGAAAACTATGTCAATTGGAAATTTAAGTTGATGACCATTCTCGAGGCATATAACCTCTGGACGATTGTCAATGGTGATGAGCCCAAGCCTACTGCTGTCGCCGCGATTCCAGATTGGGATAAGAGAGAAATGAAAGCGAAAATGCTGTTGCGCATGTCTGTGAAGGACAATATAATTCCTCACATTCGGGACTGTCAATCTTCAAAGGTGACATGGGACACTCTCAAAGGTTTGTACGAAACTACTAATGCAAACCGCATTTTATTTTTAAAAACAAAGCTACTATCTATCAAAATGGAAGCCAATGAAAGCATCAACAACTTTGTTTCTAGAATTAAAGACTTAAGTGATAAGCTTGGTGACATTGGTGAAAAAGTGTCTAGTAGCGATTTAGTAACTGTTGCTTCAAAGGGTTTAGTCTGTTAGCCACCTATAATAATTTGTCAAAGCAAACAGGTGGCTAAATATGTTTCTGAGCCTTCAAGAGAAACATTTCCTTTGCAAATCTATCATTCTTGAAGCCTCCATGTGTCTTCTATCCTTTAAAGAATCTTCACTGCTGTTTCCATTAATGAACCCTGCTGTTTGTAAAAGAAGCTATTCTAAAAAAGGCCTCCATTTTCTCCATTTCACTCCAAAAAAAATCCCCATTTGTCACCCTTATTCCCTTCACAAAACTCCTCTATAATCCTTCATTTTAACCTCCATCTCATCCTAAACCCCTTTAAAACCTTATATGTCCCCCTCTTTTGGTTTTAAAATCCCTTCTTTTTCCTATCAGAACCCTTACTTAGGCCTCAAAATCTCTGTTTTAGGCCTAAAAATAGCCTTTTGCACTTCTGAAATTATTAGCCCCGAGGGCCTAGAATCCCTTAGTCCCTTTCTCTACATGTAACCCGGAGCCATGGCCAGGTGCTAGCCCTTGTCGCTCATCGCAATCGGAGTTTCTTTTCCCCGAATTTTCCTTTATTCTTCCAATCTTCTGATGCAATGAGCCCCTTCTCCTCCGATCCTCCGATCTAATCTCGACCATCGAATCCACAAGAACCGACGGCCAAGATTCGATTGCGCTTCTCTCTTAGCCCTTCGTCATCAGACCCGTCGATTTAATCCTAACCGTTGATCTCTCGTCCGATCGAACGGCCCGCGTTGCATCGCATATCGCAAACACAATCTTCCCTTTTTCTTTCCTCCGATGGCCCGATTCCTCGATTTGATCCTGGACGTTGAATCCACAAGAACCAACGGCTGAGATTGCGTTGTGATCCGCCCATAACCCTTCACCATCGCGCTCGCCTATTAATCCCGACCGTTGATCTCCGTTCCGATCCAACAGCCAACATCTAATCGCATCGCCAATCTTCTTTCCGTCCACCAAGTCCCGAATCATTTCGCTGATGAGATCGCAGCCATCCATTCCCCCCATCCAATGGCTCGCATTGACCTTAGTAATGGACCCTGCATACCTTTTAACCCTGCAGCTTTCAACCCATCGCGTTTTTTCTGCACCATCGGATCTGAGGCCGCAGATCCAACGACCACCATCCAATATCGTGTAATTTTTGCGCCCAAAATTTAACGTTTCAAAATTGCACGATAAAAGTGGTTTTGAGAATCCACATGGAAATCGCTGAATGGAATCACGCTCTAAAAGGAAATACCACTTCCCCCCCATTTCGCCACGCGAAAACTATTCCCGGTTTTTCGCCATACTGCCTACTCTCCATAATGTTTCCTTTCGCGTTTTTTCCCAGCCGTCGATCTCTGAGATCGGACGGTTCTGATTTAATTTCGCCCCCATCCATTCTCCATTCATACGATCTTCCAAATGACTCCATCGAAAGATCCCCATCGTTGATTGTTCTAATCTAACGGCCCATGTTCATCCTTGCGCCCAAACCTTCATCTGCACTTGGTTAGCTGCTTTGCCAGGTTTTTCACCCATTTTTCCGCTGCATCCACTTTTTCCCTCAATGCCCCTCCATCCTCTTGAGCCCTCTGAAGTAGCCTTAAGCCTTGAGCAAGTTTTAGTTAATGGGTTTGTTTTATGTTTGCAGGTTTAATGGTGGTTCTTGATAGTTTATCTCGCAGTCACAGATAAGTGACCAAAAGGTTCCAGAGTGACGATCCTGAGCCTGAATCAATGCAGAAAGGGGACCAACAGGGTTTTAATTCCATGTTTGTCGATGCATCCTGATCATCGACTCTTACACGAACCCTCTAGCGCCACTGCCATTTGTATAGCCGTCAGAATAAGTCTAAAGAGTATCAGAAGAAGATTAAGAATATTAGTGCATAATATTGAAGACTAAGGAGCCTAATCCACAGTCGGCAAGGATAAAAACCATGAAGACGATTAAAAAGGCTTAATGAAGCCTAAAGCACAAATCAAGCCATATCAGTGATTTGATATCAGCAGAATGTTCTTTTCCCTAAGAAGGACCAATTCACACGGCCTACTCCATCCCTCATCAAGCACCAGAACAATTATTACTCTGACAGAAAGTCCTAAGAACAGTCAGGACAACAATTATGAAGGCATGGAAGACCTGCAAGCCAAACCATCCACCTTTCTTATCTCAGAAGACAAAACAGAGTACCGGCAGCCAGAGAGTACTTCAAATAAACATACGTGAAGTTATGGTCAATCTGAAAAAGAATTCTAGACCAACTTGAAGGGTACCAAACAGTTAATGCAGAGCCATTAAGCAGAGTGGGAATTCGAAAAATTCCTCCCCTCTGTCTTAATGGATCATTTAAGTTCATATCTACTACTCCGCCTCCTCATTCACCTATAAGTATTCATTGAAAATTCGTTGTTGGTTGGTTGGGATTTTATTGATTGTTTGAACTGCTATTGAGGGGAAGTAGTTGAGTAGTTTGTAATATAGTAGGCTGGGAAGAGAAGTTTGGACTGTAAAAAGCCACTGGGCTCAAAGTATGTGATTGGTTTTGCACACCAATTGAACAAGCAGATTCACAAGATCCTGGTCTATATTATTGGTGATGTTTTCCTTACTGTAATTGTCTCCTTTCATGTTTTTCATACTATCCATTATTCTCTGATAAAGAACAACAAGCATAGATTAGGACATACTGCTGGAAGTACCCTAAATCTCACTGTCAAATCTTTATCTTTATGCTTTCCTCTGATTGTGTATTTTAAGGATAATTCTATAGAATATAACCAGTCAAGAAATGCTGGTGAGCCCATGTCTTGTTGAGTACAACTTGAAACATTGTCCTTGAAAGATATTTTCATTTCATGCTAAGCAAAGATTGAACTAGGGAAGTCTATGGTTAGCCCAGTCCTCTAGTTTCTTCTCTAACAGTTTGAATTGAAAGTTTCCTTGTGAGTTGGCGTCAAAAGCAGTGAAGGTTAAAATTCTTTCTCTGATCTTAGGCCTTGCTCTGTGTTTAATATTAAATGTTTTCTACTTTCTGAAAGCGGTTATGAGGACTGCTGGATTGTTTCCCTTGAGAGTATGTTGAAAGAAGGTTAAGTTAAAAGTCTTTACCTGATCTTAAGCTACCCTTTGTGTCCTTATTGAGAGTTTCCTTTGTGAGTATGTTAAAATCAGGATAGGTTAAAAGTCCTTACCTGATCTTAGGCTGCACTCTGGTTTCTTTATTTCACCCCACTTCTTAATGTTCCATCTCACCATCTATCTAAAAAGATCCTCTGGTATAGATGACTTTCCCTATGAAAACCCTTGGATAGTTGTTATGCGAGTAAACCCTTTTATGACTCCATAGCCCAATGGATTGGCACTTCTCTTGACATATCTTCCCATGTTGAAACATCATAGTACTTAGTTTCCTTCTTCTCTTCATATAACCTTCTCAGTTAATGATCTCCAACCAAACAAACAAAACTAAACCCCTGTGCTTCATACCTAGCCTAATACCATAAACTGACCTTAAAGATATATCATTTTTTATATATAGAGAGAGATCCCTCTCTGGATACAGGAGGGCTAGATCCTGAGATTCCAAAGTGGTTTGATGTTGTCTTGTCTTTTGGTCTTGCCAATCTGGCCAAAACACAGGAACCCCAACATAGTCCAAGACTATAAAGTCTTTATTTTAGCACTTTCAGCTAGACCAACACCTCCTACATTTGATGAATTGGTTGGAATTATTCTTCAAGAAGGAGAGAGAATAAATTTTTTTGAACTGGATTCAAATGGTTCTGATTTGGCGTTGATTGCAAAAGGTAAAAACTCATTCGGAGGGAGACCATGGGACAGGAACAGAGGCCATTTTCAAGCAAAGAAGAAAGGTATGAGACATCCTGATTCTTATGTTAAGAGAAATATTGAATGTGATTATTGTGGAAAACCTGGACATCTAGGTAAAGATTGCTAAAGAAGAAAGAATCATGAATCAAATCAGTGACATAGAAGGCATAATGGAAATTTCATGAACAGAGACACTTCAGTTACTGATGGATTTAAAAATCTTAAATTGTTTCCTTCTGATGCTGCATTCTCTACTGAAACTGATGATGAGACTGCTTGTTTCATAGATTCTGGTGCATCAATGCATATGACTTGTAATAAAGAATGGTATGATAAATGTTACGAGAAAACTGATGGCACACACATTTACCTAGGAGATAACAGGTCACATAAAGTCCAAGGCTATGGCGTAATAAGTGTGTACTTACCTAATGGAAAAATGAGACAAATTCATGATGTGATGTATGTTCCTGCTATCAAAAGGAATTTGATATCTGTTTCCACTATCACTGATAATCATTTAAAAGTGGAATTTGGTATATTGGGGTGTATTGTGAAAGATGTTCAGGACCACTATAGGGTTGTTTCCACAGGTACCAGGGTTGGTGGATTGTATAAATTGGATGTGACGATGAAGCGTCATGTTGCATTGACATCCACAGCAACATCAACAACAGAGTTATGGCATCACAGGTATGGGCACCTAAATTACAATGATTTATTGTTGTTGCAAAGAAAAACAATGGTTGAAGGTCTTCCTATTATGAAGTGTGAACATTTACCATGTGAAGCTTGTGCACTTGGTAAGCAACATAGAGAGGAGTTTCCTGTTCATACAGAGAAGAGACAGTATGATATACTTGAATTAATTCACACTGATGTATGTGGACCTATGCAAACTAGGTCGCTTGGTGGTGCTTCCTAATTTGTTATTTTTGTTGATGATAGATCTAGATATACACGGGTCTATTTCATTCGAAGAAAAAGTGATGTATTTGACTATTTTAAAGAATTCAAAACTTTGATTGAAAAGCAAACAGGAAAATACATTAAAATTCTCAGATCAGATCAAGGTGGTGAATATAAGTCAGGAGCATTTAACAGCTATTGTAAATTTTATGGGCTCCAACAACAGTTCATAGTACCTCATATTACTTAGCAAAATGGTGTTGCTGAGAGATGAAATAGAACACTGGTGGAGTGTGCTCGCAGTATGCTTCAAAGTGAAAACATTTCTAATGGTTTCTGGGCAGAAGCCATTAATACTGCTGTTTATTTGAAGAATCGAAGTCCCACTAAGCAATTATCTTTTCAAACTCCTTTTGAGATTCTTCATGGTTATAAACCTGATGTCAGTCATTTAAGAGTATTTGGATGTACTACCTTTGCACATATTCCTAAGGCTAACAGAAGAAAGCTTGATGCAAAGTCAATCAAGTGTGTTTTTATTGTGTATTGTACAGATTAGAAAGCATATAAATTGTTTGATCCCATTTCACATAAACTGTTTGCAAGTCGAGATGTGTTGTTCCATGAGAATGCTGATAAAAGTGATACAAAGAATGATGCTTGGCATATATCTAATGATGATCATGTCAAAATTGATACTTTGGTTAAACATGAGTAGGAACAAGTACAGGTACAGGTTCAAGATCAGAATGAAAGCAACATGAGCACATCCAGTAGCAGTGATTCATCACGAGAGGAAGATTCACCTCAAAGAAGTAGAATCATGGATGGAACTCCAACATGTATTTTACAACCAAGAAGGTCAACCTGAAAAAATCAGCTTCCTGCAAGGTATAGAGATTATGCCTTGATGTCTAATATCATGAATGTTGTAGAACCAATTGATTATGAACAAGCTCAAGAACATGAACAATGGATAAATGCTATGAATGATAAATATGACTCTCTTATGAAAAATAAAACATGGGAATTAGCTGAACTCTCTGAAAACAAAGTACCAATTGAAAGTAAATGGTTGTATAAATCTAAATTTAAGGCAGATGGTAGCATTGATAAATTTAAGGCAAGATTAGTTGCAAAAGGATATGCTCAATAGGAGGGAATTTATTATGAAGATAATTTTGCACCAGTAGCTAAATTGAATACAATTAGAATACTGATTGCCTTAGATACAAAACATAATTGGAATATACATCAATTGGATGTCAAATCTGCTTTTCTAAATGGTGATTTAAATGAAGAAGTTTATCTAGTTCATCCTGAAGGGTTTGTCAAACAGGGACAGGAGCATCTAGTCTGCAGGTTAAGAAAAGCCTTATATGGTTTGAAACAGACGCCGAGATAATGGTATGTAAAGATTGATACCTTCTTTTATCATAATGGGTTTGTGAAAAGCAAAAATGATCCTAACCTGTATGTTAAGAAAGATGAAGAAGGAAATGTTGCTTTAATATCTTTATATGTGGATGATCTCATTATCACAGGCAGTGCTTACAAGTTAATTGAAGAGATTAAAATTCATTTGATGTAGGAATTTGAAATGAAAGATCTGGGTGAATTGCATCACTGTTTAGGCATTGAGGTATAGAGAGATTCTGGTAAAACATCGATCACTCAAAGTAAATACGCAAAGGAAATTCTTAAAAAGTTCAATATGAGTGATTGCAAAGATATGTCAACTCCCTTTGAACAGAATGCAAAGTTGTACAAAGAAGATGGAACTAAAGAGGCAGATGGAACATTATATCGTCAGTTGGTGGGAAGTTTAAACTATCTCACCACTACCAGACCAGACATTGCATATTGAGTCAGTATCCTTAGTCAATTCATGGCTAAGCCTTCAGGAAATCACTGGACTGCTACAAAGAAAGTTCTCTGATACTTAAAAGGAACAATCAATTTAGGTATTATGTATACTGATGAATCCGATGTTGCACTGACAATTTTTTTTTATTCAGATTGGGCAGGAAATCCTGATGACAGACGATCTACCTTTGGCTATGCATTTCATATAGGATCAGGGGTTGTATCATGGAGTAGTAAGAAACAACCAACTGTTTCTTTATCATCAACATAATTTGAGTACAAAGCTTTGACCAATGCCACCTGTGAAGCTGTTTGGTTGCGGAGAATTCTTGCAGATCTCGAAGAGGTGCAAAGTGGTTCAACATGCATCAATTGTGATAATCAAAGTGCTATCAAATTAAAACATAATCCAATATACCATGCCAGAACAAAACACGTTGAGCTGCAATACCACTTTGTACGAGAGAAGATTGAGTCAAATGAAATTGTTTTAGTATTTTGTAATACCAAGGATAATATGGCTGATATCTTTACTAAGCCTCTTGGTAAACTCAAGTTTGAAGTTTTTAGAAGTAAATTAGGTGTTGTAGAAAATCCATTTCTCCATTAAGGGAGGATGTGAGAATAATCTAGAATAATGTAGAAATAGATTTGGTTATGGTTTGTTGAACGGCAGTTTTAAATTAGAGTTTAGTTCCACCAATTCAGGTTTGTTGCCCTCCTATTTAGGAAGATTAAGTAAGTTGCCTATGATATAAATTTGTAATGTTATCGAGAATCTAATGAGAATTTTTTGTGAGCTTTGTCTCACGATTCTGTGTGTTAGTTTTGTTTAATTTAACTGCTTGCAGCTCTAATAATCCTCTCACGGTGATACCTGAGAGGTCTTTGCCCCTCATTCACCTAGAAGGAAGATTAATGAATAAGGAACTGAACTGGTACAACATATAATGTATTAGAAATCCACGGATAACACTAGATTTGAAGAAAGTTATTAACTTACATGTTACCTATACTCATGCTCGAGCAATTTGTGACATTGTTGGAGCCTGGTAACGTCTGTTGCACCACCCATATGGAAACATGAAAATGGCAAGTTGGTGATTCAATCCAATCCAAGAATCACCGACATTTGACTTCGATTTCTCAGGAAAAGTTGACAAAACAATGTTTATAGACAACGACTGTTTTGACAAAATAAAATGGGTTTCCCTTTGATGGATGATAGAGAAAATTCAAAAGCGAGAGCCACATTCCTATGGTTTTCTTTTTGGGATGAAAGTTTTCTGTGGCCCTTTGATGGTTGATAGAGAAAATTCAAAACCGAGAGCCACATTCCTATGGTTTTTGTTTTAGGATGAAAGTTTCCTCCTAGAAATGGAACATATGAAATAATTGGCATTCAAACAGTTATTCATAAAAATGAGACTGTAATAATCATAGACATTTCAATAGTTCCAGGCAATTCATAAAAATGACAGTCATAGACTTTTTGATAAATATTCGAGGCAATTACCCTCTTCAATTTTTTCACTAGCCCAAATAATGGTAATTTTGAAGAAAATAGATCATAATTATCCTATTTCAATTATTTTTTTAATAAAAATATAATTGCATTATAAGCTTAAGCTTATGGCGAAGTTGTTATTTCTTATTAAATTTTTTCTAGTAAGTTTTTATTTTTAATGGTATTTTGAAGAAAATAGATCATAATTATCCTATTTCAATTATTTTGTTAATAAAAATATAATTGCATTATAAGCTTAAGCTTATGGTGAGGTTTTTATTTCTTATTAAAAATTTTCTAGTAAGTTTTTATTTCTGATTCAAATTTTCTTTATAATATTATTATTAGTTTTTTTTAAGGGAATGAGGGGATATAAGTTTAGGAGAAATTGTGATTTTTATTATTTAAGATAGATTTTTGAAATTATAAATAGATTCAACATTTTAATATAAATCTTCCGGGAAATCACATAAGAATTTTCGGAACCGATGTGTTTCGAACTACCAACTGTAATTCAGGAAGATTTTCAAGCCTAATATTATTATAAATATAATTACTTTTAGAACCTAATTTTTGAAAATTATATATATAACACCATGATTTTAAAATTGAATTATTATTATTATTATTATTATTATTATTGGTGATGGTATTATTATCTTAAGATATTCTAAAACTAGCCTAAATCCATTTTAATTCTAGAATTATCAAGAGCTATGAGAGATCAAATCTCTAGAGATACAAATCTCTTCAAGAGTTAAAATAAATCTAGACTAAAGTATAATGAATAAAAATTTTCAACTAATACATTCTAAACTATTATAAACGAGACTAAAAAATAGTGAAAACTAAAAAAAAATAATTAACCTAAAATCATCTAGACTCTTGACATGATACCCTCCTTTTACTAAATTATTGCAAAAATATATTATATCGTCAATATTTTTTTTTTATAATGAAGTTCCCTCCATATCTTGTACTTTATGCGGATTATCTCGGAATGAAAAATAACAACCATACTTTTCATTTCATTTATGAAAACCATCACTATGACTTTTAGGGCGGTTATTTGCAACAATTCCAATTTTGTTTTGATTCATCGCTCTTTAACTTCATGAGATGGTATGAATGGGACCACTCTTGATTATGAAACATTGTGGCTCAAGTTTGAAATCGTTTATAACTCTTAATATGATAGACAACTAGTGATGTAATGCTAATGGTTCTTATATCATCAACTTGTGTGTTTGGGTTGTTTGTTATAGTATTATATTTTATTTACATTCTACTTTCTCTTACAATTCTTTTAATATAATATTGATTTTATGAATTCAATTTATATAAGTTTTTTAAAGGTGGAAACATGCATCAAAAGTTTATTTATATAAAATTATTTTGTATTATTTCTTTGGTAGTTGGGCGCCTTGCATATATTGAGCAAGCTTATTTAGAAGTGAGCCTTAATGAAGACATATATTATTTCATTAAAAAAAAAAAAATTTGGTATCATAACGCATGAAAGAATACGAAATTTTAACCAAGTATTTTGTTGACGATAACAATGCTACCACTAAATTGAGAGGATCTTAGTGAGACTACCAACCTCTTTTTCCTTACTACTTATTACACTTAGAGTAGGCCAACTTACTTTCCCAAATAAAGGAATTTTTAATTCACACACTAAGGTTGTAAGATAATAATCTTAAGAAGATTAATTCCAAATAAAAGAGGATAAATTTATCACCATTACCTTCTTATACAATTTGTCCAAGCTCCAAGAATATTGCTTCTCGATAAATCTAAATTATAATTTCTTATGCACCAAAGAGAAGCTAGCCTCTTGGTAATCCATATTTACACAACATGAAACACTGATTTATTTAAATTTTTAATACTCATATTACAATGACAAACAACCATATGGAAAGATAAAGATGAGATACTAATGCCTATTACTAGTTAGTCATTTTCCCACCAGAAAATGGAGAGGGACGTCAATATGGAACCACAAATCCATGCATTGTACTTTATCCTTAGACAGGGAACCAATTTGATCTTAAAAATCAAGGTGGGAACAACAATGGTGAGTTCATTGACAAGATGGTTGCCAAAGTCAGTGAATACTACTATGCTTCTATCATAACTTTGTTTTCATACAAATACCTTACGATGTCAACCTGAAATTTTCTAATAGACTTGTGTATGGATTCAAAAACAATAGGATCTTCCATCCCAATGATGCTTTAGTTGAAGAGAACCTTTGGACACCTAAATCTTTCTTCTCTAGTAGTCATGACTTCCCATTTAGGAGCTTGTACGACCTCTCCAAAATGGAGCACTTGCTTATAGTAATAATTTCCTTTTCCAAGTATATGGAAATATATGCTATATTTTTAGTGATACCCCTCACAATTTTCTCACTTTGTTAATGCTGTGAATGGCTTGCTTCTCTCCATCAACAAATTTCTCATTACATCTATCAAAATCTCACCTTCTAAATATAGCTTTAAATGACACGTGGAAAAACTAAACTTTGAAGGAAGGAATTCAATAGATAACATGGAATGGATTAGGACAATATGTTTCACAACATATCCAAATTCCAACACAATTCTTGAGATGTTTCATATCAAAATCCTCAACTTAATCTTGAGTCCATGGATACCCAAAATAATAGTGACTTCAAAGTGGATGCATCTTATGAAAACATCACATAATACATATGCTCACACATAAATATTTCTATCTCCAACCAAATTTGGAGAAGGGGAAATGATTTCCAGGAAAATGATGCCTGCAAAACCCAATATCTAAGAATTGTAGGGTGAAATCACAACTACAAAACATCAAAGGAGAATTTCAATGGTAAATCATGCCACAAACCATTGATTATGAGAATTACAAGGAAAAATCATTTCATAGAACCTTGAATAGTGAATCTAGGGATACATTGTAACCTATAAGGATTCCAAGGTGAAATCATGGCACACCTCCTTGGTTATGAGAATTTCAATGAGAAATTATTGCATAGAACATTGAATACAACATTTCCAATGGTATTTGGGGATACATTGTGAAGTGTTGAGGGAAAAATAAATTATGTTATATAAATTTTACTATGATAACTATATTTTTTTTTTTCTGTAATAATTATGAAAATGCCTTAAATTTTCCTTGGACATTAGTATTCCAATATCAAATAGGGATGTTGGAATATTGGCAACTATTGGGGTAAAATAAGGGAGTAATTTTTAATAGTTTATGAGAAGATATGACCATGAGTAGTTGGGATAGATAGTTCTAGAGATAGTAGTGGGGTTAGCTTTTTTTGAATTCACAATCAATTATTACCATCAATGTTAGTAGTCATTGCCAAATTTCACACCCAAATGTAGTGATGACCATTTCCATGCCTCATTTAAAAAAATTCCAAGTATATCAGTTAATCACTTCCTTATGAAATTGAATCAATAAGTAGAAATACCATGCCAATTTGAATTTACCAAAAACATATTGTACTTATCACCCCTCATTTTGACGCAGGGTAACCATAGTGAATTGCTTCACTAACCATTGTATTTTTCAGCTTTGAATAGTTTAGGCACGCACTTGTCTTCATGGATATTGATGAAATTGAGGGTTTTATGATATGTGGATGAACCATAGGATGTGGCATGATACTTCTTAGGAATTTGGCTTCATCCTAAATTTTGGGCATATTCATTGTTTCTAGTGCAGTTCATAGTTCCCAAGGAATGGGTAAAAATAGTTTTGAGCTATTCCTTCATGCATTGGGCTTGTCATGCCATACTATGTCCTAATTTATTATGCACTCATCCTCATCGTTCCTATTGATATTCTTGTTAACTATACCATAGGATTCCATAGTACCATCCTTACCATAAATGTTCATTTAAGCATGTCTCTACAAACGATGCATGAATACAGAACCTAAACTTATAAATCAACCATGAGTAAAAGTAAACAATCAAAATAATCAGAAATAAAATACACAAAATAATAAAACACACACACACACTTGTATTTATGTATGTATGTATGTTTTTGAAATTTCCCATTGAATTATAAAACAATTATCTCATTCTCAAGTAAATCAATAGTTTTAGATACCACAAAAAATAGGAAGACATATTCATAGTAACACTCATATCTCTTCCATTTGACCACAAAACCAAATAATATAAGGTACATAATATCTATCGGAAATTTCATATGAAATATTTTCACTACGTTTAGGGAAACTTGTTTCCCACACACACCTTTTATGAAAATACATCCATAGGATTCCTTTTGCATAATATGATAAAAATAAAATTAGGAATTGTGAGAGGAAGAGGGTCACTTTGCCCATGAATTTGAAAATACATATGAATTTTTCATTATAAAATTGAAATTCAACATGGTAATAACAATAACAAATTCCATGGATAATATTGGGTCTAATATACGATGGTTTCAATTTATCAAATATGTAAATGACCATGTCGATATCAACGTTTCTTTCTTGAATTCCATAATTAATTCAACTTTTACATCTCCATGGCATGCTTAGAGTGCTCATCGATGGCAGGTGAGAGAGAGGTGGGTGTGTGATCTATAACCCCAAAGGACAAATGGAATTGATCTATTCCTAGAGTATAAGCGCAACATCAAAAAATCCAGCTAAGGGGCGTGCCTTGTTATATGACATTAGTTTAGTCAATAACTATATCATACATAAACTTATGATAGTTGGAGATTCAAACAATATAATCTACCACGTGAACCTAGATACTAATCCTCGAGACTTATTGCTGCAACTTATATAAGAGGATCAAATTGAAACTAAAATCCCTTCTAGAGTATAGGGATTTCCATTTCCTACATAGATTAAAGTCTAAATTAGGCTCATTGGCCAATTTAGCCACCAAGCATCCACTAGGAACCTTAAGCACTCATGGATCCAAGCATATAATCCCAATCCCATAAGGAATGATTTGGTAACACATGGATTATCACATGTTCACAAAGTGGCAAAGAAGGTTTTAGCATTCATGGAAGTTGGGGCACATGGAGTAGTCTTTATCCCTTTATGGCTCCCTATATCAATAATACAACTGCCCATCCCCTATAGGGATTTCTTTGTACAACCCACTTCCTTCCCCTATATAGGTGAAATGACACATCAAACACAGGAAATTTATGGGAATTTAATGGGGACACTTCCTTGCATTCATGAAACTCATTGGGAAGTTGCGTCATGGTTGTATAAAATATATTTCCACAGTGAAACAAAAGACGATAGGGAGAAGAAATGGGATATACCATTGGGATAATACAACATAAAATATTATAGTAACTTTCATGGTGGCCTCTATTTCAATTGATAATAGGGTGAGAGGGGCTTTCCAAGGTTTCCCTATATTCCCCCCTATACAAAGCTAGTAGTGGGAACCATGTTGGGCCATCCAAATTTGTTCCCTTTTAGGTACGATGTCACAAAGTGGGAAATGGATGAAGGCAAAGTTGGAGAAGGATGAGGCAACAAAGTTACAACAAAAATTCTTGGAACTCCTCCTATGCATCAATAAGTTGATTTCCAAGCTAATAAAAACACTATAAATAATCATTGAGCAGAAGACTCTGATTTAAATGCAAGCAAACAAAATTCATTGGCTAAGGAACTAATTAGAAGAGTTTAAATTAGCAATATAACCTCCCCTGTCCTCAACAAGCTCAATCTCTTTAGAAATTTGGGTGTACTTCTTGCGCTTAGTTAATTTGATTTGAAAGTTCCCGCTCTTGAGGACTTTAAAAACATTGAAGACGACATTGGTAATGGAAAAATTGGGTAATTGTCAACCATGAAAACTAGATGTTGTAAGTTTGGAGATGTGTTCTATAGAGTATTTACATACAAAAATCCATGTATTTTGGGTTTTTAGCTATGGGTAGGCAAGAATGCTAAAATAAAGCCATTTAAAGGAAGGATTATTAAAAAAATGGTTTCGTACCTTCTGAAATGTAAACTCATTATGGGTTAAAAAAAAATATGTTTACAATGCTTATCATACACACCTCTAAATAAGAATTAGCATAAAAAAATGCTTAATATTGAGGATAACACAATAATTGATTTCCCAAAATTCTACTTTGAAATTGTGTCTTGGTAGAGTTACCTACAAATAAGAGCCCTCCAAGGAATTTCATTATTTTCATATATATGAATTGTGGATTTAATATGCCTTTAGTATTCTTGAAACATGGAATAATTTTGATAATATTGCCAACATTCTTCTTGAAATCCCTATTGAGACAACAATGTTTTTAATTTCCTTATGAGAAACGAAGTTCTCTAGATTTTGACTCTGTTAATTTTTCATGTTTTAGAAATCATGTGTGGTTTGAACCTTTGTTATAACTTACTTTTACTCAACAATAACTTAAATAAGGAATTAAGTCCTCTAATTCTTCATTTCAGTTTACATCCAAATTGGTCCACCCCTTTCATTCTTCTTGTATGACATCACTTACATTTTATGTTGGGTTTCATTCTTTGTGCATGGTGTTATCATGTTCTCTCAATTTTACTTGTCCTTTTGTGATTCTTTTTTACCATCTCTTGCACTTCAACTTAGTTAATCATTAATAATCATATTTCCCTTTTGATTATTTAATTACCCACACTATATATTTTGTTTTAAATTTAGCAAAAAGTAAGAATTAAATATAGTAGGATAAGATATTTGCTCATATATATATATGGATTGTATTGTTACGAGTAAGTTACAATAAATTCTTGATCAACGATTTAAGAAATTGAAATCTTTAAGTACAATTTCTAAAATTGAAATATTTAAATACAATTTCTAAAAGGTAAAATATTGATCTCTTCCATTTAAATTGTGAACTTAATACTAAGAGATTTATTATTATATCATCTATTCAGTTTTCTTATTTTTACTTCTTATTGTTTTTATAATTAATTGTATTATATAACTTAAATTATAAAATTTCCAAAAATATAAAAAATAAATAAATAAATAAATAAAATATTAAAGATAATAATAAAGGTTTACTCTTGAAAAAAAAATGTTTCCATTTTCTTTAGTTTTTGTAAAGACGAAAATAAAGGTTACCAACACAAAGATTTATATAATGCAATTCAAAATAGTGATTACGCAATTTCCAAGAATAATAAAACATTATAATTTTGTAAAAAATATTACATGACTATAAATGTTGTGTAATGCAAACATTGTCAATGGCGGGCTTTAGCTATTTAAAGGTCTTTTGGCTTCTTACAACGCAAACATTGTCCATAAGTGAATTGTGAATTCTTCATCATCACGGAGTGAATTTGTCTCACTTGTAAATTTTGGAATTATTTTGTAATTGGATAGATAAGACCCAAATCAACCTGGGTCATATCCACATGGTTTTACCTCAAATAAGAATAAAAGGAGGAGTTGTTCTTGGTGACATTGATTTGTATTATTTAAATTTTATTTTTGATTTTATATATGGATTTAGCATTTTGGAAAACTTTAAGACATTTTTATTGTAGAAATTATCTATTAAATTTATAATTTCAATGAATTCTTGCCATAAAATCGGAAAAATTAATCAGAAAAATCTCCAAAAAAATCAGATTAAAGACAACTCGCAAATAAAATATTGAAACGAAGTTGAGGAATCCGAAGTTCCATATTCACAATAATATAATAATTGTTCCGCAATATGATTGGTTATTCACAATAAATCTTTATTAGCCTCACAAAACAAACCGATTCGATCTTATGGGTCTGAAAGACACATACAGGAAAGCACAGCTATATGAAATATGGAAAGAGGACACACGAATCATTTTCAATTTCAATTTTCATCTGAATCCCATAACGCCACACTGAATATAAAGTTCAAACAACAAAGGAAGCTGAAACCAGTGATCAAGTTCATGAGTAACTACTTTACATGAGTTATCAAGTAGAAGGGAAATTTTTTTAAATGCTTTATTGTGGGCAGCTAGTGGTGATGGTGGTGATGTTTTTTGCCATGAGCTTCTTTCGTCTGGTGATGTTCGTACAAGGCGTAACCCGTTGCTCCAACTGCAGCAGCAGCTGCAATCTCTGCCTCAATCTTGTGCCTATGAGCGTGCTCTGGATCCTTCTTTGCTTCGTGCATCTCGTACTGCAAGCACATAATAATATATCAATATTCTCTTTCATTTCACAATATCATTAGGTCAATTTCTAACATCATTTTTTGTTCCAAATTCCCAAATATTACAGAAATCAACAATCAACTTCAATTGAAAAAGCAGAAATAACAAGTTTAAATCCCACCTATTTTATTGGAATTATCAACCAATGTCCCCTATATGTATTGCTTTGTTTTTAATAGATCTCTGCCCAAGTTAGCTATGGTATATCAAAAGAAATTCAAGTCTATATGGGTTGAAAATTGAGATTAAGGACTCAAAAAATATCTCACCATTGCAAACGCTCCTGCAGCGACTGCTCCCATTTCCGCTAAATGCTCCATCTGTTTATGATGTTTCTGCTCCTTCATGGCCCTCTCGTAGTCCACAGCATATGGATCTATTCTCTGGTTAGTCGGTTCACCATAGTAAACAATTCCCGGTCTTCTGATTTCCTCATCGTTCTGATGGTGTCTGCTATGGTGGTGCCCCTGCTCATGGTGTTTGTGGTGGTGGTGATGAGACATTTTCTCCTTCAAACACACAGTAATGGAATTCAATCACAATGGAATGGATACAAAGATTTCTACTAACTCTGAATATCTAAATGAAGATGACTCAGAATATCTAAATGAAGATGAGATTAGAGCAGGCCAGGGAGAGGGGAGTGTTATATAACAAAGAATAGCGCGTGGAAAACTTCAATTTGTAATGTAATTTGATAACGTGCATATGAAGCAATGATTTAATGAGAAATATATATGCATGATTATTCAATGGCCGGTTATAGGTTGACATTTATTTTTCTTCAAAGGAGGGTTAGGGTATTTGTAGTTTAATGTGCAGAACGTTAAAGTGGAGTCCACTAAATTGAGACTTAGATTTTCTATTTCAGTCAATTTTTTGTAGGTGTCATTCATCCAATATGAGGAAATAAGGATGGACTTTGACGGTTTCATTACATTGTTTGAGTAAATTTAATTGTTAAATATAATAAAATATCCCATAGACACGCTATTAAAATTCGGCGGAAGGGTTTTTTCAAATTCCTACCATGTGAGAAAACCCCACAGAGCTTCCCAACTTTTTCCATTAAAAAAATTCAATGAGAAGTGACGATCTGGATCATTTGATAACGTGGTTATGAAATAATGACACATTAGTAATAAATAAATAGATAGCGTATCTGTCATTGCTTATCACTGATTTTGTTAAGATAATGCATATCCATGAAGATCTGGAACCAGGTAGACTGAGTCGCTTTTGTTAAAATGAACGCGGATCAAGGGGTTTCTGCCTCCCCTCCGTCCCTTTTTTTAATGTTTCTTTTAGAATCTTCCATGTAATGTTTGTTTCACGACGTATGACCTCAGCTCCGCCTCGAATAGTAGCAGAAACTAAATTTAATTACATTGGCACTTTTTTGAACAGGTCTTACGTAAACGTGTTTACTTTTTGTAGTCTAATTTGCCCTTTACTGGGTAATATTAAGTAGTCAAAACCTTTAAAAAGAAATGTATTTTTTTAGTAGTCAAAACATTTAAAAAAGAAGAAGCATAAAGTTGGATTTTCCCCGAAAGTGGGTGTTGAGCTGCCGCGTCAATCCATGAGCAATTTTGTTTTCTCTGCCATCTTATGCGTATGCATAGGTAAATCAAACAAGAACGTTGTGAACCTCATGCACAATTATAAGCAATTAAATAAAAAAGGCTAAAGATATATAATGAGTTTATATATTGCATGGAGCTCTTAGTTTGTATCATTAATTTTAATTTATTGTAAAATTAGAGGGGTAGAGTATGTATGTTTTCGTAAATTTAGGAGTCATAATTTTTCTATGGAGTTAGGTCTCTTGTGCCACAAACAAGAGGTTCTTATACACAAATTTGGTGTCTCCCTTGGTAGTGATCTTAAAATTGGATAATAATAATATCAAAATTGCATAAGTATCTTTACAATTTATATATATACTAGCACAATCACATTTACTAATGTGGTATAGGGTCCCTTGTCCACCAAACAAGGGGTTCTCATACACAAATTTGGTATCTCACTTAGTCGTGACGTTAAAATTGGATAATACTAATAATAATAATATCAAAATTGCATAAGTATCTTTACAATTATTATATATACTAGCACAATCACATTTACGAATGTGGTTGATATATATGCTTATTTGAAATAGATTTACAACCACATTCACCAATGTGGTTGATATATGAGGATAGGCCTATATCTACCACCCACCACATGTATTTTACCAAAATAATCTTTAAATATTTATGAATATAATTACAAATATATTTTATATATCTACTTATAATATGTTAGATCTAAGACTTTTGTGATCCATAAAGTAGATATAAGTTTTTCAGATTAATCACATTTTTATGATTTGGTCGACGTTTCTAACCAACTTATGTGGTTCATCCTTAGGGCAAGGTGAAAAAGTTAAATCGATCATCATGAATAAATAGTAAGGATGCAATATTGCCCAGAAACGTAGACCAAATCATAAGAATGCGATTAATCCAAAAGACTTCTATCTAATTATATGCATATTGTTAGATCTAAGACTTTTGTGATCCATAATGTAGATAAATGTCTTTCGAATTAATCACATCATTAGGATTTGGTCGACGTTTCAAACCATATAATGTGGTTCATCCTCAGGACAAGGCGAAGAAGGAAACTGATCCCATTGAATAAATAGTAAGGATGCGTCATTGACCGGTGATAGTTGATAAAACTAGCCGTTATTTGACTTGGTTAGTTAATAAGTTATAATATTAAAGGGTTTTGAGGTTTTTAAGAAATATTATTAAAAAATAATTTAAAAATTAGAATTTTAGAATTTAATAAAAATGATTGAATTATAGTTAATATAATAAGGGAGCAGGGGTAAATAATAATAGAGGGCATAATCTTAAAAAATGATTAAAAATCAATTAATATAGTGTTTATAAAGTTTATATATATATATATATATATATATATATATATATATATATATATATATATATATATATATATATATATATATATATATATATATATATATATATATATATATATATATATATATATATATATATATTAAAATAAAAGTTAAATATAAAAGGGGAAAATTAAACAAAAGCATTAACAGAGAAAAGATAACTAAAGGAAAAAGATAAGAGAGGAAAATATTTTTAAAAACAAAGGGACATGAATAAAACCAGAGAAAGAAGAAAGACATAAAAACGAAATGCAAAAGGAATCCAACACAAGGGGGAAATCACCTAGAGGGGGCCGGAGTCCAACTCTTACTTAATTTCCACCCATCATCTCTGTTGAGATTTTTAGGATGCCTCTCAATTTCAATAGTCTCCCTCAACTTCCTATGATGGAAATGATCCACCTTAGAAATGACTTTGGAGTCTTCAATGCATATATGGTGACATGATTTCTCAACATGTTCCGCAAGAGCAGAAGAGCGGGATCGATTGTGCCTAATGTTTGCATCATGCTCAAGGATTCTCTGTCTAATAGATTGACTAGTTTCCCCAATATATGGAGTACCATAGGAACATGGAACCATATAAACCCCTTTCAAGTCCTTTGGGTCTATAGGATCCTTAACAGATTCGAGAGTATTCTTGATAGTACATAGAGGTTTGAACGAAGATGAGACATTATTTCTCCTAAGGACATGGGCAATCTTGTCCATGGTCCCTTGGATAAACGGAAGGTTAACCTTGGAGATATGATCCATCCGATTAAACTTGCTTCCTAAGCCTTTAAAGGCTTTTTTAAAGGCCTTAAGACCTTGAGATATACTATACCCATTCTTCTAAAAAACGTCAAGATGATGGGATTTCTCAGATTCCAAGTGGCTATCATCAGAAATTCTAAGAGCACGGGTAGCCAGAGTGCAGAGAACACCAAATTTCTGAGCTGGAAAATGATGATAATCAGCATGAAGATACTGTTTAGTGTGAGTTATCTTGTGAAAAACTCGGTGAGAGATAGAACCAACACCCCTTCTAGAAAGAATAATATCCAAGAAGGGAAGGCAACCATCCACCTCCACTTCCATTATGAATTTGATGTAATCAGACTAGGAATTAAGGTGATCAAGAAAAAAATCTAACTTCTCCTAACCATGGGGCCAAATGAGACAGGTATCATCCATGAAACTATTCCACTTCTTGGGGCGCAAATGAGGTAAGGCTAAGGCCTTTATTTAAAAATCCTCCATAAATAAGTTAGCCACTATAGGGGAAAGAGGGGAACCCATGGAAACACTACAAGTTTGATCATAGAACTAACCTTGGAAATTGAAAAAAGTTGAGGTGAGGCAAAGGCCAACTAATTTAGAAGTGTCCTGGTCCAAGATCCTCCTAATGACATCAATGGCTTCAGGGATGGGGATTTTGGTAAATAAGGAGACAACATCGAAGCTGAGTAATAAATCCCTAGACTCAAGCCTGATGTCTATCCACTCTTTGATACAAGAAGCATAGTCATTAACATAAGAATTAGTGAGACCCACAAGGGGTTTAAGCTTACGGGCTAAGAATTTAGCTAGATGATAAGAGGGTCCACCTATTGTGTTAACAATAGGTCTTAAAGGGGCCCAAGATGATGAATCTTAGGAAGGCCATAAATCCTAAGGGTGAGGAGATTACTCTCAATAAGCTTCCTTAAAAGAGGATTAAGAGAGGGATTCTACTTAATTGTGAGGGAAACCCCCTTAGAAATAGATTTAAGGGGATTATTTTTAAGCTTAACATAACTACCACTATTGGAAAGATGGTCCACCATCTTGCTGACATAGTCAGATTTATCCATAATGAAAATAACACCACCCTTATCAGCCTTAAGGATGACAATGTCAGGGTTGCTTTTAAGGGATTTAAGGGCAATAAACTCAAGCTTGCTCAAATTTCTTCTCAAAGGCTTCGCCTTCCTAAGAAAAATGGAGCAATCTTGGCTAATAGTTTCTTTAATATTATCAGGAAGATCCTTGATTCCATACTCTATGTTACAGATAATGGCATCAGTGGGAATATTCTTATTCGCCCCAAGAAGTGGAATAGGTTCATGGATGATACCTATGTCATTTGGCCCCATGGTCATGAGAAGTTAGATTTGTTTCTTGATCACCTGAATTCCCACTCCGATTATATCAAATTCACGATGGAAGTGGAGGTGGATGGTTGCCTTCCCTTCTTGGATATTCTTCTCTCTAGAAGGGGTGATGGTTCTATATCTCACCAGGTTTTTCACAAGAAAACTCACACTGAACAGTATCTTCATGCTGATTTTCATCATTTTCTGGCTCAGAAATTTGGTGTTCTTTGCACTTTGGCTACTTTTGCTCTTAGAATTTCGGTTGATAGCCACTTGGAATCTAAGAAATCCCATCTTCTTGACTTTTTTGAGAAGAATGGGTATAATATATCTCAAGGTCTTAAGGCCTTTAAAAAGAATTTAAAGGCTTAAAAGGCAAGTCTAATCAGATGTATCCTATCTCCAAGGTTAACCTTTCGTTTATCCAAGGGACCACGGACATGATTGCCCATTTCATTAGGAGAAATAATATCTCATCTTCGTTCAAACCTCTTTGCACTACCAAGAATTCTCTCAGATCTTTTAAGGATCCTATAGACCCAAAGGAATTGAAAGGGGTTTATATGGTTCCTTGTTCTTGTGGTACTCCATATATTGGGGAAACTGGTCAATCTATTAGACAGAGAATCATTGAGCATGTTGCAGAAATTAGGCACAATCAATCCCACACTTCTGCTCTTGCGAAACATGCTGAGAAATCGTGTCACCATGTATACATTGAAGACCCCAAAGTCATTACTAAGGTGGATCATTTCCATCATAGGAAGTCGAGGGAGGCTATTGAAATTGAGAGGCATCCTAAAAATCCTAACATAGATGATGGGTGGAAATTAAGTAAGAGTTGGACTCCAGCCCTCTTCAGATGATTTCCCCCTAGCGTTGGATTCCTTCCGCCTTTTTATTTTATGTCTTTCTTCTTTCTCTGATTTTATTCCCATCCCTTTTTTTTTAAGATTTTCCTTTCTTATCTTTTTTCCTTTAGTTCTCTTTTTCTCTGCATTAATGTTTTTATTTAATTTTCCCTTTTATTATATTCTTAACTTTTTATTTTCATATATATATATATATATATATATATATATATATAACCTTTCTCCGCTTATTATATTAATTGATTTTTAATCATTTTAGTAAATTATTCATTTTTAAATTATTCTAGATTATTTTTATTAATAATTCCAATTTTTTAAATATTATGCCCTCTATTATTATTTACCCCTGCTCCCTTATTACATTAACTATAATTCAATCATCTTCATTAAATTATAAAATTCTAATTTTTTAATTATTTTTTAATAATATTTCTTAAAAACCTAAAAACCTTTTAATATTATAACTTATTAACTAACCAAATCAAATAATGGCTATTTTTTAATGATTAGTTTTTAACGGCTAGTTTTATCAACTATCACCAGGCAATGACGCATCCTTACTATTTATTCAATGAGATCGGTTTCCTTCTTCACCTTGTCCTGAGGATGAACCACATTAAATGGTTCGAAACATCAACCAAATCCTAATGATGTGATTAATCCGAAAGACATTTATCCATATATGCATACTATATATTAAACTGGGACAATATGTGGGCTATCCTCCGACAAGGGGAAATCCGCCGAATGACCAAGAGACAAACCAACGCCAGATCAAGGAAGGTGATTAAGGAGGAAGAGGAAGATGCATCCCTGGCATCTAAGAAGCAACGAGGGAAAAAGAAGTGTGATCTATCTAAGATCAAATGTTTCCAATGTGGTGAACTTGGACACTTCGCCACCAATTGTCCTCTTGTCTTCTAAGGAAGAAGGACAAGGAAGCTTCTAGTTCCAAGGTTGCAGTAGCTAAATAAGACGATGGCTCCGACGATGACGTAGCCATGATCGCTCATGAACCACGGAGGTGGGGTGATATTGATCTGTAGAGCAGCTACAGAGTGGTGGCAGGATCCTTGAGTAGCCCAACTCTTGGATCACATCTGTGCTACGAGAGCCTTAAGACAGTAGTAGTAATGACTGGAGAAGTGGGTGAAAATATCATAGATGAAGCAGAGGCAGAGGTTAAGACGTTGTAGAGGGAGCAATGCAGTGGAGAGGAAACAACATTGTAGAGGCATCGACATAGAGGGGATGATGGGACTTCAGTAGCACAGATGATGGATGCTTACACAATGCTGAGATGTAGCAGCGTAGTGGCTTCAAGAGGACAACGTAGAGCAGCAGCCTAAGGAGATTCAGTGATGAGATGTAGCTCGACTGACTTGTCTGTCATTAGGCAGGGTTTCTTCAGTTTCTTACTCTCAACAACTGAGTTGCAGTGCAGCAGTTAGCAACACGATGCAACAATTTGAGAGGGAGTTGTAGTACGGATGTAGTAGCGACGGTGACAAAGTCATGGGAAGTAGTAAAGAGAGAAAAATTAGTGCAGTGATGAAGAGAAGCATGCCAAGAATCAACACGAAGATCGATGCTAGAGATTAGAGCAGTACTTCGGGGTGAAGTGTATTGCTAGAGCACATTCCTCGCTAAGAGGGAGTGTTGAGATTTTGGGGTAGCATAGGATGTTCTGTAGCTCCCAAATTTGGTGGAGGAGTTGGAGTACATGATATCTCCAAGACCCATAAAGAGTTTGAAGAAATTCCATTAGGTTTAAGAGATATTTAATTAATTAATATTTTTAATTATGGACCCCAAGTCTAACTTAGGAAAATTAAAAGATTAAAGTGAATTAAATTAAACATGTGATGATAATGAGTCAAGTGATGTGGATCAATCAACTTCTAATCTTAGCTGTTGATTAGATATTAGATCATGGTCGTTGATGTTTCAACAAGAAAAGTATAAGAGAAGGGCTTGGGGTTAGTTGGAGAACACACACATTGGCAGAGCATTGAAGCTAAATTGAATTCTAGGGCGTGGTTTACTAAGAATTTTAGAAGTTGTTTGCAGTGCGGCGAGGGGAAGTATTGGAAAGGGGATGGTTTGATCCCAGGACAATAATACAATAGTGGCAGAGAGGCAGCATACTAGAGCAGTGCAGAGGCAGCCAGGAGCTACACAGTCCAACACAGGCCACATAGAGGCAACAGGAGCCACGCAGGGTTGACACAGGCCCAGTTAGGGTAGCGCAGGGGCATCGTAATCCCTTCAGGGGTGATGCAAGCCCTTTCAGAGCAACGCGGAGGTTGACACATGCCATTCAGGCTGACACAGAGGGATGAGGAGCAATGTTGGGGTTTCCAGTGGGCTAGAAAGGGCTCAAATTCATAATTCCCTACAGAGGGTTGAATCAGCCATATTTTCTGCCTTCGAGGGATAGAGGTATTACAGTTGTATTTTTCTCTGTAAGGCCAACCAATTTTGGTGCCTAGAAATGTTGTACTAAGATTCTGCATAATAATAAAACCCTCTAGAGCTATTTGCACCAGTTTTCCCGCATTGGGTTTTTCCAGGGACATTGGTCCGAAAAATTTGTGTCACTTTGTCATATGAGCGTGCTATTCAGTAATTGATCTATATGTGCAGGCTGATAGTTGTATTTACTTTTCTGATTTACTGAATATTTCATAAATTAACTTGTAACTTAATTCAATTAGGAGAAGTAAATCAAGATATTGTAGTAGGGTTTCTTATATTAAGAAATTTTCACATGCATTTGGAAGGTCCACTCTCCCCAAGATGCTACACAAAGGAATTGGTGAACCCAAGGGAAAAATATTAAAAAACTAACAGATCAAGAAGACCAAGGGATCAATACTAAATAGAGAAGAGATTAATAAAGCCTAGGAATCAATATTTTAAATATAAATGAATGATAAAACCACATGATTATTAATATTATAAATCAAAGAGAACAATCAACTTTAGGGATTGTTAATATTATAAACCCAATGAATTAATAAACTGAAGGATCAATAAACCCAATGGATTGATATTAAAAACCCAAAGAAATAATAAACCCAAGGGATTAATACTAAAAAACCAAGGGTTTCTAAACCTAAGGGAACAATATTAAACCTAAGAGATTAATATTATAAACCCTTAAGTATAAAACCCTTAGATAAATACTATAAACTATGAAACAAACATTAACATTTTAAACTGAAGGGATTAAAAAACCAAAGGCATTGAATGATAAACTAAAAGAATTATTAATATTAGAAAGTTAAGGAACAAATAAAACGAAGCTTTTAATATTATAAACCCAAGAAATTAGTAAACTTAAGAGAAAAATATTATAAACCCAAGGGATGAGGATTAATATTATAAACGAAGAAATTAATAAACCATAAGAATTAATATTTTAAAGTGAAGAGATTAATAAACCCTAACAATTAATATTTTAAACTCAAAACCCTAAGAAATTAATATGCCCTAATAATTAATATTTTAAACTCAATAGATTTAAAGCCCCAAGAGATTAGTAATATTATAAACCAGAAGAACTAATAAACCCAAAGGTTTAATATTATAAACCCAAGGGATAAATATTAAAAACTTAAGGGATCAATAAGGTGAAGGGATCAATATTAAAAACATAAGATATTAATAAATCCTACAAATTAATATCTTAAACACAAAGGGTTGATAAACTCACATTATTATTAATATTATAAACCCAATGGAATAATATTAAACCTAAGAGATTATTATTATAAACCTGAAATATATAAAAACCCTTAGATAAATACTATAAATCGTAAAATAAATGTGGTTGACCATGCTTGATTTAAACTTTGAGACACTTGTTGTTACAATTAGAAAACTCAAGCGATTAATAAACCCTACAAATTAATATTTGAAACTAAAAAACCTAAGAAATTAATAAACCGTAAGAAATGATATTTTAAATTCAAGATATTAATAAACTCAAGGGATTATTAATATTATAAACCAAAAGAACTAATAAACCCAAGGGTTTAATATTATAAACCAAAGGAATTAGTGAACCCAAGGGATAAATAATAAAAACCTAAGGGATCAATAAGGTCGAGGGATTAATATTAAAAATATAGGAAATTAATAAACTCTAAGAATTAGTCATACTTCTAGTTGTAGAGAGTTGTGTTAAGTGTGATGTTAAACTGAAGGAAAAAATAGCTCGTAGGGTTTTTAATGCCTCTGCATCCCGCTCTTCGGCCATCACCGCGTTCTTGTCGGGCCTGGCTGCCCACGGCGATCCTTGCTCTCTTGCAAAACTGCTCTCGCGCATCTCCTCCCTGGGAAATGACTTTGTGTGCTGCGAAAGCGGCACATACATCCTCATGGCCGGCCTGCTGTGGTTTCCCACGACCCTCTATACCGTCGCCTTCATCGATTTATTCAGCAACAAGCAGAACGCGAATGCCCCTGATGAGCGCTCTGGACCTCCTCAGTGGCGCCTTGCGGCTTCGATTCTGATGACTAGCTACGATCCCTGACCTCTCTGCTCTGGCCCACTCAAGCACTTCCTCTGCCACCGTTCGTGCTGGTTCCCTTCCCCAATTGCCTTCTTCCTGGACGATTGCAGGGTGCAGCTCCCCTTTTCGCACTTGGGGACTACCTTGCAGCGACGCATCCCCCCCACTCTCGCTCCGCTTCCTCGCTCTGACGTCAAGGAAATTCCAAATCTACCACCCTCTGCTTTTTAGATTCAGATTGTTCTCCTCATAGGCAAAACCCTACTTCTGTGGGTCCAATCCTCGAGCTCGGAGCTTCACCTCTCAAAGGCCCTCGAACTCAAGCTGGGGATCCCCTCCTCATCTCTGCGTCTCCTTCATGCAAGTAAACAACTAGATGATTGTTTCCCTCTTTCGTTTTACAATATAGGAAAGAATGCTTCAGTGTTTATTTCCCTTCGTCTGAGGGGTGGCGCAGCTCGTCAATCCTCTACTTCCAAGGGTTTCTCTTACAAAGAAGCAGTGAAAGCTCCACCCTCCAAGCACTCTGATCCCCCTCTTGAGGCTCCCAAACCTTTCTTGGTAGAAAAATTGGAGGAAGTTCCTTCTATAGACATATCCGACCTTGATCTGGAAGGAAAACTCCATCTCTTTTCAGAACTTGCCCTCATCTGCAGGTTCAATGTGCTCTGGCCCCATACTGAAGATTTATATGCTTGGATTAATTCCACCTGGACCAAGCACTGCAAGGTCATCCTCTACTCTAAGGGTTTCTTTATTGTTATCTTTTCTGATGGCAAGGAATACCAAACTGCCCTAATAGCTGGCCCTTGGTTCTAGGGAAAGGCAGGGCTTTTCCTGACTCCCTGGTTCCCTGATTTTGACCCATCCATGGCTGTCATCACTAAAATTTCGATCTGGGTGAGGCTTCCTAACTTTCCCACTCACCTATGGCACTGTGCGATCTTCCAAGCCATTGGTAATTCTCTAGGCCGCTTTCTTGCCACAGATCCCTCAAGAGGCCTGAAGGGACTCTACACCTATGGAAGGATTTGTGCCAGGATAGATATCAGCAAAGGTTTACCTAACCAAATTATTCTCAAAGCCCGGGACTGCTCATAGGCACAGAATCTAGACTATGAAAATATAGCTTTCCGTTGTCAGCATTATCACCAAACAGGACATCTTCAGAACTCTTGTGCTCTTTTTCTATCTCATCAGAAAAAAATTACTCGCAAATCGAAAGATAAGAGTTGGAAATCGTTCGATCCGCCTCCCGTGGAGGATATTGAGTCCTCTAGCTCAGATGAGGAAGAATCTGATTTTGAGGATGAGATAGTTACTCAACAGCAACCACTTTCCTCGTTAGGCCCCGAGAGGGCCCCTGCCTCCTCGAATCTTTAGAAACACACGCTTGACTCCAACTCATTTGACTCGGATAAATAATCTCCTTCATTGAACGAAAACATACTTCAAGTAGTTTCAATCCAACCGTCCCCTGAAGAATGGGTTAAAGTCACTAAAAAGAAAGGGAAGAAACTTCGTATTGCAGACTCCAACCTCTCTAGATAGAGCTCTATGTCTGTCTTCTTGTTTCCTCCTTCTCTTTTTCTGCTTCTCTTGTCAGTTTCGTCCAACCGTGGCGGTTCACTGACTCCTTTAGGCTCCCCCGGTTCCTTGCTGCTCATGATTTTCTGTTTCATGATAAGCTTTTGCTGTGGGTCTCCCGTAACTCTTGTCTGCAGCCTCTGTCTCCGGATGGAAGGAGGCCCGTGTTATGTAGCAAGCAACAGGGGCCTTTCAAGCCCTGTTAGGCTCGACGAAGTGTTTTGTTTACTGTTTAAGTTGTTTCCTCTCCTTATGTCTGGGTAACATGGGTTTCCGTTAGTTTTGTTACTAGCATAACCTTTTTGTAACAATATGTACAATATGTGCCCATTAATACTATTTTTGATTTACAAAAATAAAAAAATAAACTCTAAGAATTAATATTTTAAACTAAAAAACCTAGGAAATTAATAAACCATAAGAATCAATATTTTAAACTCAAGAGATTAATAAACCCAAGGGATTATTATTATACTATAAAACAAGAGAACTAATAAACCCAAGGGTTTAATATTATAAACCAAAGTAATCGATGAATCCAAGGGATAAATATTAAAAACCTTAGGGATCAATAAGGCCAAGGGATCAATATTGAAAACACAAGAGATTAATAAACCCCAAGAATAAATATTTTACACTCAAATACCTAAGAAATTAATAAACCCTAATAATTAATATTTGAAATTCAAGAGATTAATAAACCCAAGATTTGATTAATATTATAAACCAAAAGAAGTAATAAACCCAAGGGTTTAATATTATAAACCAAAGGAATTGGTGAACCCAAGGGATAAATATTAATATTATAAACCAAGTAATTAATAGACCCTAAGAATTAATATTTTAAACTCAAGAGATCAATAAGGCCAAGGGATCAATATTAAAAACACTAGAGATTAATAAACCCTAAGAATTAATATTTTAAACTAAAACACCAAAGAAATTAATAATCCGTGAGAATTAATATTTTTAACTCAAGCCCCGGATGCGGGTGGAGAGGCGAGAGTTTAAGATGATGGGATGGGGGTGGAGTAAGTTTGAGCGCCACCTGCCACCCCGCGAGCTGAAGGACGATGGTTATTTAATTTTGGCTGTGTGTGGTGTTATGGCATTTATGCCTGGCACTGGTAACAATCCTCTATCCGACTTTTGAAACGATTCGCAGCATTGTAAGATGATCCGACCCTCTGGTAAATTAATTGCAGGTCCTCGGCTTTGGATTCTTCGGTACTCTGGAGATATTATGGATAATTTCATTGATATGGCGGATGTTCCCATGCCAATCGCTCAGAACTGTTCTCCGGACGCAGGTATTTCTTTCAAGCGAACGTCAACTGGTTTGAGAAGCAGTTTGAACTGCTGTCTTGACCTCGGCAACAACTTTCACCTCTCTCTCGCAGGAAATTGCATGCACGCGTCCTTCTTATTGCTTCCTAACAAGTTGGTCTCCGCCCCTGAGTAGGTTTTTCTTTTCTTCCCAATATCCCCATAGAGTCTGCTATCATGCCGCGCCTCCGGCATTGAATGCGATGCCGCGGAGGCTCCTCAAGTGGCCGATTGCGTCGTCCTTCGCTCACTCCTAGCACCACCTCGTCTTCTTCTTCTTATGATGATAGTCATTCCAGTGCTCCTCGTGGACGTAGGCTTCGCTCTGGGCGTTGTCTTAGCCCACCCGTTCCCTCTCCTCCCCCTGCTCAGACTCACACGGTGCGTTTCTCCTTCCTCAATTCTCTTAACCGTCCTCTTATCACTGCCTCCATCACGATTTCCTTTCTGGAAGAACCTCAAAATGTGGATCCCATTTCTGGTCTTGTCTCATCCTCTGACTTGCAGGCAGGGTCGATGCACAATGTTAATTTGAATTTGCAGGGATTGGGAAGCTCTTCCTAGCAAGGGCAGACGAAGGAAATCTCTATGCCTGAAGGTCAAGTGAGCGGGATGCAGATAGCCGACGATCAAGCGAGCGTGATGCCGAATGCTGGTGGTCAAGCGAGCGAGGGGCAGACTGATGGTGGTCTCATGTGCCCGAAGCGGAACACCGCTGATCTCGTTAGCAAAGGGATGGTTCCTCCTTCGACTGGGAAAGTTATCCATTCAGTTGAGGACCTGTATGATGTAGATGGAAAACCTAATGAATTCTGGTGCAGGGTCATCCAAGAAGATCCCGATGAGTAGTTCCACCCTCTCCTACTGCTTTTTGTGCTCTGGCTCGGCCCTCTCTTCTGGGTCTGTTCTTGTCTGTCTCAATGTTTTTGTTATCAGCTTTTTATATTGTTATCTCACCTACCTTACAGCTTGTTATCAGTTATGGGATCCAAAAATTGATGTTTATATTTCCCCTGCGAGGGATTTTTTTGTGAATTATGTTTTGGCACTGGTTTCCCTACTTCAGGGCAGGGCTCCTCAGGAGTTTATGTTCAAATGCCACTGCATAGGGAAATGTTCAGGCTCTGGCTTGCTGTAAATATTTTTTTTATCTGTTAATAGAATAGTTTTACTTAGAAAAAAAAAATATTTTTAACTCAAGAGATTAATAAACCCAAGGGTTTAATATTATAAACCAAAGGAATTGGTGAACCCAAGGGATAAATATTAAAAACCTAAGGGATCAATAAGGGCAAGAGATTAATATTAAAAACATAAGGGATTAATAAACCCTAAGAATTAATATTTTAAACTCAAAAACCTAAGAAATTAATAAACCATAACAATCAATATTTTAAACTCAAGAGATTAATAAACCCAATGGATTATTAATATTATAAACCAAAATAACTAATAAACCCAATGGTTTAATATTATAAACCAAAGGAATTGGTGAACCCAAAGGATAAATATTAAAAACTTAAGGGATCAATAAGGCCAAGGGATCAATATTAAAAACAAAAGATATTAATAAACCCTAAAAATAAAGATTTTAAGCTCAAAAATCTTGGAAATTAATAAACCCTAATAATTAATATTTTAAATTCAAGAGATTAATAAACCCAAGAGATTATTAATATTATAAACCAAAAGAAGTAATAAACCCAAGGTTTTAATATTATAAACCAAAGGAATTGGTGAACACAAGGGATAAATATTAATATTGTAAACCAAGAAATTAATAAACCCTAAGAATTAATATTTTAAACTCAAGAGAATAATAAACCCCAAGAATTATAATTTTAAACTCAAGAGATTAATAAAACCAAGGGGTTATTAAAATTATAAACTAAAATAATTAATAAACCCAATGGTTTAACATTACAAACCAAAGGAATTGGTGAACCCAAGGGATAAATATTAAAGACCTAAGGGATCAATAAGGCCAAGGGATCAATGATAAAAACACAAGAGATTAATAAACCCTAAGAATCAATATTTCAAACTAAAAACCCTAAGAAATTAATAAACCCTAAGAATTAATATTTTTAACTCAAGAGATTTTAAAACCCAAGGAATTGGTGAACCCAAGGGATAAATATTAAAAACCTAAGGGATCAATAAGGTGAAGGGATCGATATGAAAAACTGAAGAGATTATTAAAGCCTACAAATTAATATCTTAAACACAAAGGATTGATAAACTCACATGGTTATTAATATATATCCATAACAATGCTTGATGCAAAACCCAACAGTGGAACGTGGGATATCCATACCAATGCCTGATGCAAAACCCTAGCATCACTACAAATCTCTCTGCTAGCTACCAAGAGCCAAGTGCCTTTAGCTCTCAAGCACAAAACAACTATCTCCTCCTAGCCTCAACTAAAGTGCCAAAAGTCCTTAATAATGAGGCATGAGGGTACCTTTATAGAGATGGGGTGATTGTTCACCTACCGTGACCCTTGACCTCCCCTCATGATTCTTCAACTTCCTCACTGCCTTATCATGCCTATTGACCATTACATGCTCAGATCAGTCTCAGCATAGCTACTGACATTATGGTGAGAAATATTCCATTTCCATGCCTTCCTGTACCAATAATGGTCTATCAACTTATTAGACACAACATAAATATATTTGTAAATTTTAGAGACCCTGACATTACGAGAGAGTTGGGAACTCTTCCAAGTTAAAACATCCACGCCAACTTCGAAAACTAGACCAGCCATCTGAAGATCCATAATTAATCGGTTCAAGATGATCACATTAATACCATACAGACCAATCTCTTCTGCATTCTTCCAATATGGGTAAGGAAAAGAAACAGAAATGAGTTCACAAAATTGATCAAGGAAGAAAATACCCTTTGCATGTAAGGCATCGACGATCCGCTGAGGAGGAAAATTGTAGAAACACATCCCCTGAATATGATCGAGCCCAATCAATAATTTTCCCCCTTTACCAAGGGACTAGTGAATTTTTTCCAATAACCACTTGTCGACCTTTAGGAGACTATTCCAAATCTATGAGCCCCTTTTAATACCCCTCTCGCCCCGTATGTACCATTTGACAAGGGACATGCTACCTAGGTAATTATCACAAATAATGTATATCTAAATACCCGATATAAAATAAAACCTCCAAAAACTTTTTGCAAGAATCACCCATCCAAAACTCTTCAAATCTAATAAACGTAATCCCCCAAATTTCTTATCAATGGAAATTGAGTCCAATTGAACAAGATGGAATTTATATTTACCTATGGCTCAAGGCCATAAGAAGTGAGAAATTATGGCCTTGATTCATTGTAGAATCTTCATGGGAATAAAGAAGAGGTGCATCCAATATACCGATATTTGCTGAAGGACAACCTGTATGAGAGTGTATTTTCCACCCAAAGATAACCATCGATGGGACCATGAAGATAAGTGCTTCTGAAATTTCACAAGTATCCAATGCCAATCCTCTGATCTATATTTGTTAGTTTAATCCTGAACCCCAAGTAAGAAAATCCTTCCTCAATATGCGAAATAGTGACACCAAAAATTCTGGCGATATTGGAAATCTCCTCATCATCTCCGGATGAAAATAACAATGTAGTTTTTTACCGTTTGGGCATAAACTTGATGAAACACCATATCTAGTGAGCATGGAATATAAAGCCTTCCATTGAGACAAAGAGACTTGAAAAAAAGTGAGAACATCATCAACGAAAAAAAGATGTGAGACATAGACTCGTTGGGTTACCTAAAAGCCTTGAAATAAGCCACCCCTACAAGCCTCCACAATTCTTTTGCCAAATCCGTCCATGACCATAATGAAAAGTAATGGGGATAAAGAGAAACCCTGTCTAAGCCATCTGCCAGCCAAAAAAAAATTGGAATGGAATGCATTAATCAGGACAACATAATAAACCCATAATAACCAAGCCATGATCCAAGAAACATTTTCCACAGAGAGCCCAATCCTCATGAGTATCATTCTTAGGAAGGACCAGTCGACGCAGTCATATTCCTTGTGAATATCTAACTTCATGCAAAAATCCTCTTTTCTCCCAGTGTGGATGGAATGAATATATTCCTAGGAAATTGTGACAACATCATGTATCTGACACTTTGCGAGGAAGACAAATTGTTCCAGAGAGATATGCTTGGAAAGAATGGTCCTGAGTCCGAGGGCTATGATATTAGAAATTAATTTACAAGAGATGTTATAGAGGGAAATCAAACAAAAATCAATGAAGGAAGTGAGGTGGGATATTTTGGGGATGAGAGAGATGAACGTGGAATTGATAACGTCAGATACATGACCAAAATTGTGTGGCTCTTCAACCATCTCCAACATATCGACACCCATTATATCAAATGCATGTGTAAAAAGTTTGATAGTCCACCCATTCGGCCTGAGGTACTCGTCCTTCTTAAATGAATTCAGGACCCTGAAAATTTGGTCGAGCACGCCAAATTAGCATTTGATTATGTAGTTAACATATTGGAAAAACCCTTAATCCCCCATATCTTGTCATGAATATCCACTCGAGCTCGAGATAATGGGACCCTCCCTTAGATCACCATCCACACCAAAGGGTAATGTATTTGCAACATATTTCCCATGAAAATTATGGCTACCCTTACCACCATTCTATCAAAACGTAATGTTCATTTACGATCCAGGGGTGATAGAGGGATCCAAGGGAGGATCCTCTACCTTATGGATAGTAAGTGGAGCTAGATCCAAATAAGGGCCATGAAATAAGAAATCAATGTCACTTTCAACGGAGTTTTGTGGGGAAGTATCGCCTAGTGGGGAAAAAGGAGATGTTTGAATGTGTTTACAAATAAACGGAGGGTTAGTGGCAGAGTCAACCCCCCCCATCAAGGGAGCACCTAGGGAGAAATACAAAAAAAAATTGAGGATTAGAGGGTAAAATGGGGGGTGGGAGAGGGGGGGAGCGGGTGAGGCAGGCCGACACATGGGTTCATTTAGATTTGGATAATATGGAGGCAGAAAAATAAGAGATGTATGGGAAAATGACAAGGGCTAAGGAAGGCCAACATCCAGAGAAGGATGGTGAGACGTGAAATCCTTAAGGTAAAACCGACCATAACCCATATGTGTATGAGATACATCCAAAGAGGATGGGCTAGTGGAGGATGTAGGGGGGGATACAAAAGAAGTGCCGAAAGGAGAAACTGAGACAGGGGCTAGTGATTTACCTGAGACATCGAGGACCATTTAAATATTCGAATGCCCATGTATATGACACCATCGCTCAGAATCCTTATATTATTTTTGATAACATCGACTCCAGGTACACCTAGCTATAAGGTGACCAGTGTGGTGGAAAATCAAGCCCCTGAAAGGTATATCCCAAAATTCGACACGATGCCAAGTCCTAATAGGACCCCATTTCAAATCAATATTTTCTATGGAAGTCCGTCTAAGAAATTCACCTCCACTAGCACCCAAGCCACCCGCTTATCCATGGTGCAAAAGCTCTTAGGATCTAGATACACAAAACACCCAATAACATTACCAATATCCTCGATAGACCTCCTAGTCTAGAATTACAATGGAAGGACACAAAGTTTCGCTTAGATAAAATGATTTTGAGGAGTCTCCAACAAAGGGTTAAGACCCACATACCACTGATATAGCTACAAGGAGATGCGTCCATTCATCCAGGGGGACTTAAGAACACACTCCGCATCATTTTGATGGAGGAAATGTATTCTAAATCAATTATTTACGAGAATGCTAACCTTGGGAGTGTATCAGAGGATGGTATTACATTGTTTTGTAACCCAATCCTACATATTGCGGTCAAACATGTATGAAAATTCCCATTTACCCACCAAAGAGCATTTTTGCAAACTATAAACATGGTCTCAAAGAACATCATGGGAAAAACTAGGAAGTTTTGTGACCAGAGAATATTTTACAACTTTTACATGTCTTTTACCCGATTTTTTTCCATGTACCTCTCGCTCCATATTCTGACATTCCTCAACATGTAATTTTTGTTGAAATGAAGTAACATTTCCAAGATAGCGAGTCCCATATGAGGGAGGAGGTACTGATGCCTAACCAGAAGGGAGTGTGTTGACATATGCCACATCAGCCGCCATGGTGGCACGAATAAGGGCTTATGGGTTTGGCAAGTCAGGATGTGGGCCATCCATCCTTGCCCCCAATTCCAAAGTCTCTAGAACAGTGCAAATCAGTGACATGGATCCCGAGAAAAAGACATATGGAAAAGGACGAGCGTAAATCCTTCCAAATATAAGCAATAACCAACTCAAATCTCATATCCGGACAGATCTAAAAATATCCCACCACAAAATGTCCTCAAATGAAAAATGAAAAGGAATAAACGAAAAGGTCGTCAACGTGAAAGCCTCGAGAGATGAATCCCAAGGAATCATGAACAACAGAAAGATTTCACCACTTGAACAGGTATATCAGATCGATAGAAAGTAGGTAGGAATGACTAGCAGCTATAAATACCAAGCACTAGTCCAACAAAACAAATCCTCCCAAATCTAAGAAATAACCAACTCAAAAATCATATCTGGACATATATAGAAATAGGTGAAAAGGAATAAACAAAAAATCCATTAGCATGAGAGCCTCGAAAGATGAGTCCCAAGGAATTTTGGACACTAGTAAGACATCGCCACCCTGAATAGGATATATCGGATCGATGAAAAAGTAGGACTAGCAGATATGAATACCAAGCACCAGTCCAACAAAACAAGACATGTCCTAGTATTCGAAAAAAGGATTTAAACAAAGACATAAATTCCCCCAACCACCACAACCGGAAAATGTACAACCATAGAACAAGAAAAAAGCATCATGTGAACGTCATGTAAAACAACGAAATGTAAAGCTCAGGAACTACCAAAAGAACAGAAAGGAACCTTAGAGTCGAACACTAGAAAAATACACTAATAACACCAATAACACCAACAACCCAAACATCTCCACTAACAAAAAAATCACTTCCACTCAAAAATTTTGCATGCCTGAGAAAATATGAAGGATTTAGGAAGTTGCGATTTCCCTTCAACACACTCTAGCGAGTGTTTCTTCATATTAACAAAATTAAACATCTACAACAAGTACAACTTCCACTTATATCTCCCCCCTATCTGCAAGAAAAAAACAACCAAATAGAGACAAAGTCCCCAAACCCATATGTGAGCACACAAGAGCTACATTCCACTCTGCCACATCTCAAATATGAGAGACCTTCTTATGTGCTCTATATGATTCAACCCCAATGAGGACCAGAAGTAGGAAGGCAAACAAAAGCAGACCAACCAACTGGAATATTTCCACCGTCGACATCTCCCAATAATTTTGATCCAGGTTGATATTGGTGGCCACTCGCCTATTCCACTTTGGGCCCAATAATTGTTTCTTTCAGTTATTTCAGTTTCCTTAATTGTAGCAAAGTTTACTATTTTTAGCAGTTTTTCGGGTCATGAACTTCCAGAGCTGTTTTGAGGCCCTAAACGACATTTTTTGGGAAAACTGGGAGCAACATCAAAGTTTCTTTTATGTTTCTCACATCAAAATTTGTATTACTTAGATATATCTTTCTAACGACATATTTTGCGCATAAAACAGAGATCATATGCCAAAGTTACGTCCTCGGGAAGTTGAAGTACAAATTTACCCAAATGGGGCCCATAGTTTTGGTGCTTCATCTCCTAGGGTTATGTTTTTGGATGTTTAGGGTTTTCCATTGCTTCTCAATAATAAATAGGCCTTCGAGCCTCATTGTAACATAGTTTAGAGGCCTATAGCCACCACATCTCTTCTCAGAGATAAGCTACCAACACCCTAGCTTGTTTATTTCCATTCTGTCTATAAACAAATTTCAATTCTTTGATATTAATGAAATGAAGTGTTATTTCCACTACATCTTTGTATTTATGGTTATATGTGTATTCTATTGCGTTCCTGCATAAATTTGGATTAGTGGTATCAGAGAGGTCTGCTCTTTCTCGACACTTATTTGCATGTCCAAATGAGGTCGAGGTATAAGGAGTTAGGGCTCGATCTGGTTGAACCTTTGAAAGATCAACCTCGCAAACCCTGATGACCACCTATAAGGGAGGTAAATAAATACGAGGGAGCAGATGATCCTATCAAATATTGCTCGAGGAGGCCCTCAAAAAACAAAAGAACACAATGACGAATAACTTTGCCCAGATCCTTCAACGACTACTCACTGACGACGCACATGCATCCAACAACCACTCTGGAGGTGAAACTATTTTTAAGGTACAAGTAAACTTTTAAATTCCCATATTTGAAGGCCAAATAGATGCAAACTTCATGGATAGAAGGTTGAATATATTAGAAGGATATTTCTTGGTTCATGACTTTTCCGACTGGGAGAGGATCATTTTTTCACTCCTTAAATTCTCCCCCCATGTCAAGGACTGGTGGGAAACCTGCTGTGAGAAAAAGGATGAGGGGGAACCCTTTCTATTCTTGGTCGTACCCACTTTAAATTATTTTTGAGGTGCCATCAAGGAAATATTATCCCATAGGGAGATATGAGGACAAGTACATACAATTGACTACGTTGTGGAAACAAAGGGATCAAGATGTGCATGAGCTAAAGAATCTGTTCCATACCCTGCACACAAAGTTGGGTATCAAAGATTCAGAGAAATATTTGGTGTTGAAGTACCAAAATTTTCTACACAGATAAATTTATGAGGAAATGGATTAGCTCGACATCTCCTCACTTGGTACAACATATCGGTATGCTGCCAAGATTGAGCAAAAATTCAAACAAAAAAAGCGAGACTTTGGATCTGCGAATCAAAAGCAAGGGAAAGGTTCCCCAAAACCATCAGAACAAAGGAAAAATCCAAGGCATGGCGGCCCAAGATAACCTTCCAAAGCCGCAAGAAAAGAACAACACCACGAAGCTAAAGAAGGACACAGGAAATTGGTGTGAGTTCCATAAGAGCTCTGCTCACAACACAAGTGAGTGTCGGGCCAAGCAGTCACTAGTGGCTGAGAAGAAGGCTTCTGAATCAGATGCATGCTCCGACTCTAAATCAGAACCCAACAAGGGGAATGACAAAGGGAAGAATATTATCGATGTAGAGCCCAACACCACCGTTGCCACCGCGAAGATCTAGAAGGAGGAACCGAAATATCCATAGGAGGAGGAGCGTCTCTTCCACTCCCACATGTGGGTAAAGGGTTCCCCGCTACAGTTCGTTGCCAACAATGAGAGCCAAAAGAAACTCATTTCAGCAAAGGTCGTGAAGCAGTTGGGCTTGCCAACCACAATGCACCCACATTCGTACACCATTGAGTGGCTTCACCAAGGACAGTATCTCCACGTTAGCCAATAGTGCCACCTTCCCTATAGCATCAAGCCCTTCATAAATGAGGTATTATGTGAAATTTCTCCTCTTAATGTTTGTGATGTATTATTAGGCCAACCATACTTGTGGAAGCGACATGTTGTGCATGAGTCCCGACATCTCGCTGTTATTGTTACTTTGGGCAATAAGTTGAACAAGATACCAGAGGTACCACCGCCTACCGTATCTCTTTAGTTACTGCAAAAAAATGTAGTAAGCTCATTTGCAAAACCAGGAAATTTGTTTTCCTGATGATCCGCACTCAGGGCAAGAAGAAGACTGTGACCACAACCTTTAAACAGGGCTCCTCTGCATGACAACAACAAATGGAAAAGGTCATGGAGGAGTACAGGTACATCTTCACCTCACTCGTAGGGGTGCCTTTTCATTGTCAGGTCAAGCACCCCATCAATCTGACCCTAGGTACGCCGCTGCACAATGGACCGATCTATCTATGCTATGTTCTAGAGAATGATGAAATCAAGAGGTAGATTCAGGAGATGCTGCAGAAAGGTCACATCCGGCTGAGTTCATCACCATGTGGGAGCCCGATCTTGTTGTTGTAGAAGAAGGATGGGACTTGGAGACTCTGTATTGACTATTGGGCGCTGAACAAGATCACTCTCCGGAATAGGTACCCAATCCCATGGATTTATGACCTTATGGACCAACTCAAAGGGGATAAATATTTCAGCAGGATCGACTTGAAGTCTGGGTATCACCAGGTACCAATTGAACCCACCGATGTGTGGAAGACTGCCTTTAAAGACAAGGAGGGCCTTTTTGAATGGATGGTCATGCCTTTCGGGTTGACGAATGCTCCTGCAACCTTCATGAGGCTGATGGATGACATATTGCGGCCATTCACCAACTAATTTGTAGTATGTGCTTGGATAACATCCTAATCTTCAGCCAGACTTGGGGAGAGAACCTCCACCACATCCGACAGGTCCTCCAAACACTACGACAACACATGTTGTTTTCCAATTTGGAGAAGTGCACTTTTGGCATGACCCAGGTTCAATATCTAGGATAGATTATTGATGAGCGGGGGATGCATGTGGATCCAACCAAGATCCAAGTCATTCAGGATTGGCCAACCCCGACCACTCTAACAGAGCTTCACAAATTTCTAGGTCTTGCTAATTTCTACTGCAGGTTTTTGTTGGGATTCTCTTATATCACTTGGCCCTTGAGTTAAGTCACCAAGGGAGGAGCGAAAGAAAAATTATTTTGGTCGGAATCTCAACAACAGGCGTCCGTAGAATTGAAACATCGCCTCTGCTATGCCCCCATGCTCACATTACCAGACTTTCAACAACCATTTAAGGTCTTGATAGATGCCTCTGACTATGCTATTGGGGAAGTTCTTACTCAACAAGGGCATCCAGTGGCATATCACAGTGAGACACTGTCTGACACAGTCCACAAGTATCCCACTTATGACAAAGAAATGTATTCCATTGTGCAGGCTTGCATATAATGGAAGCATTACATTTTGGGGAAGGAAACAATCATCCACACAGACCACCAACCCCTGAAGTTCTTACAGACACAAGGGAAGTTGTATAATGATCGCCAGCAGAAGTGGTCCACATATCTGCAGTAGTTTCATTTGAACATTAAGTTCAAGAAGTGCAACACCAATAATGTTTCAAACTGCCTCAGCCGATCACCAATCGTGGCGCTAACCACTATTCTCAACTCTTGTGGGAACAAGACTTCTGATTGGCCGCTTCTCTACAACAGCGATCCAGAATTCGGCCACACATACAAGACACTCTTGGAGGGTATGCAAGTTCCAAATTTTCACCTTCAGGATGCACTACTATGTCACCTGGGACACCTTTGTGTTCCTTCAAGCGAGCGTGCCAAGATGATTTGGAAAGCGCACTATAGTAGGGTTGCTGGGCAATTTGGGGTCGAGAAAACAATGGAAGTACTGTAGAAGTATTTCTATTGGCTGAACCTTCGACAAGATGTCGGGAGGTACATCAGATCCTCCACTGCTTGCGCCATTGCCAAACCGACTATCAAGAAGCAAGGCCTCTATACTCCGCTACCTATCCCTAGTCGACCTTGGGAATCCATCTCCATGGATTACATGTCAGACCTTCCTTATACTAAGCATGGAACGACTGTGTTTTGGTCGTTGACAGATTCTCGAAGATGGCCGTTATGGCGGCCTGCAAGAAGAATATCACAGCAAAAGCCACTGCTAAACTCTTATTTGAATGAGTTTGGGTGCACTTTGGGATCCCACAGTCTATCATCTTAGATTGGGACAATAGGTTCCTTAACACATTTTGGTCTAGCCTCTGGTCAATGCTAGACACCAAGCTCACCAAGTCCACAAATTTGCATCCCCAAACTGATGGCCAGATAAAGGTCGCCAACAGGATAATCGTACACATTCTGCGCATGTACAATTCAAAGCATCCATGCACATGGGATGAGAGGCTTCCCTATGTACAACACAGTTATAACCGAGCTCTCCACAGCTTAGTCGGCCACAAGCTCTTTCAGGTGGGCTTGGGATTCGACCCACTATGTCCCATTGATGTAGCCATGCCATTTGCGGCTACTCAGGCCAATTCAGCTCCTGTCTAGTCTGAAGCTGAGAAGGTGAACAACTTTATTGAGCAAATTCAACACATCCACCAACAGGTTCATAACATATTGGACAGAGCCAATGCTAGTACAAGCAACGCCATGATCAACATCAGGTGCCACACAACTTCCAGGTGGGTGACAAAGTGTGGCTACATTTAGAGAAGCAGTGCTTCGCTGGACCCCACCGCAAGCTTCGCCCGCTGCGATATGGGATGTACACCATCACCAAGGCTGTAGGGGCCAATGCCCTCGAGCTCAGTATTCCACCATTCCTTAGTCTGCACCTAGTGTTCAATGTGGACCACCTTCGGCCCTACTTCCCACCTCTACTAGACACCTCCAACATTGCAGAACAACTCACACCAACAGAGTTAAACCCAAACTGCATGGAACATGCCACCTCTGATCGTATCATGGAAATGCAAATCAAGAACACTCACCAATAGAATATCCAAATATATTGGGTTTTCAAAGTTGGCCAACTCCTGCACCAAGGAAAGTGGTTCACCAGGGACCAAGTTCAGCATAAGTTTCCTCATCTCATGGAGGAAATCAACACAATGGGGACCATTGCTTCCTAAGGAGGGATGAATGATCTAGGTGGATATTGGTGGCCATCCACTTAGGGCCCCACCATTGTTTCTTTCAGTTTTTCAGTTTCCTTAATTGCAGCACAATTTACTATTTTTAGCAGTTTTTCGGGTCCTAAACTTTCAGAGCCATTTTGAGGCCCTAAATGATGTTTTTTGGGAAAACTGGGAGGAACGTGGACGATCCTTTGATGTTGCTCACATCAAAAATTGTAGTCCTCGAATAAATCTTTCTAAGGAGGTATTGTGTGCGTCAAACAGATATCGTATGCCAAAGTTACGTCCCAGGGAAGTTGATGTACCAATTTACCCAAACGGGGCCCATAGTTTTGGTGCTTCATCTCCTAGGGTTAGGTTTTTGGATGTTTAGGGTTTTCCATTGTTTCTCAATAATAAATAGGCCTTTGAGCCTCATTGTAACACAATTCAGAGGTCTGTAGCCACCACATCTCTTCTCAGAGATAAGCTACGAGTGCCCTAGCTAGTCTATTTCCATTATGTCTGTAAACAAATCAGTTGTTTGATATTAATGAAATGAAGTGTTATTTCTACCACATCCTTGTATTTATGGTTATATGTGTATTCTGTTGTGTTCTTACATAAATTAGGATTAAAAATACTCCAAGATCTTCACCAGACAAGCACCATGTCTGTCATCTTTCAGAAATAAGCTACTGCAAATCTAACCAACACAACCATAAAATGTATAACCATAGAACAAGTAAAAATGTTGTGTAAACGTCATGTAAAACGAAGAAATGTAAAGCTCAGGAACAACCAAAAGCACATAAAGAATCCTTAGAGTTGAACACCATAAAAAACTCTCAACACCCGATAACATACTCACATAAGTTCTAAGATTCTTTCTTCATTTGGACAACCAAAATAGGTTCTATTTATTCAAATGGATTCCCATAACAAGGCCATTTCTCCAAACCCTAATATCCCTTCGACTTGGTATCAAATTCTTCTTCCTCATGTTCGACATGCCTTTTTCAAACCCCAAAAGCAATCCTCGACCGATCAAGATTCAATCAATTTTATAAAGTGGGAGTATCATCGATTCGATGTTTATATAGAAAAAAACAGTTAGGGACAAATTTTACAGAGTTACGATTGAAGACATTGCCTTCATGATATCAACATTTCAAAATTTAAAGTGATTTTGGGTTCATGCAATGCAAACATTGTCCATGGTGTGGGAACATTGCCTTCACGATATCAACATTTCAAAATTTAAAGGGATTTTGGGTTCATGCAATGCAAACATTTTCCATGGTGTGCGAACATTGCCTTCATTGTTGGAGAATCTAATTCCAACCATGTGCTATGTGTCAAAATTGTCCATCCAAGTATCCTAGTCCAGTTTAATTTAATCTCAATATAGTCATTTATTATTAATGTCTTCAATGTAATCTTATTTAAATAATTAGTAATATTGAACAAAACAATCCTATGCTCAGTGAGAGAGCAATAACGTAAGGCGACATAAAACTCTTTGAAAGAGCAACATAAGTTTGAAAAAGCCTCTTGGGAAGAAGCAACCGATCTGAAAAAGAACGCTGAGATTCAACGCTAGCATTAGACATCGTGAAATGCGCTGGGACGAAAAAGCGGAAAATGTAATGAAGGCTCCACGTCACAACACAAAGCACGAAGCTCGGGTCACCATCAAATATGGAGCCGAAATTCGATTCGAAGCCCCAAGCATAAAGGGAGCACAAGCCGAGGAAGAACGACAAAGGAAAAGTCAACAACTTAATTCATATTTACATTGATTTATAAAAAAGTGCAAAAAGTAATTGCTATCTCGTTTCCAATCTTTTCTTTGAAGAAACGACAGAGCCCTTCTTTTAAAATGTTTTATTAAAAAAACAAAGGGAGTTGCATTATTACAAAAGTGTTTTTCAAGTGGAAAGTCAAAAAGCTCGAAAAAAAGTGAGGAAGTTGTTCATTATCTTTTTGAAGGTCCATTGTCCAAAAAGGAAACGGTTTTTTTTTTAAGGTCTATTTCTTAAAAAAGAAGAAGAAGAGGTTGTTCCAATTTTGTTCATATTTATATGGGCATTGCAATGTTGGGATTTGGGCTTCTTCCCATTTAAAATAATGTATGGTTTATTAAATTAAAAAGGGTTTGTCAAAGCATTAGTATAAGTGTTTTCCTTGTGAGAAAGCTTCAAGATGTCTTTTAATGCTTTGGTGTGAGGTTGAAGTAAAGAGTCCAACTAACTATTGTGATAAAGTTTTAAAGGTGAATTCGTTTGGGATTTTTGAAATGTAAAATCACCACTATTCATAAGTTGATTTGTTTGTTGAGTTGCAGTTAACTAATATTTAACAAATGGGAAAATTTAAAAGGTTAAAAAAGTTGAAGAAACAACTAGAGATGTATGAAGTTTTTTTGCAAGAATTTGAAGTGAAGAGGCGAAAGAACATCTTTGCATTGAAATGCATAAAAGAACATGTAGATGACAACATTATTATCTTGATTTCAGATGCCAAGATAGCTAAGGAGGCATGGGATACCATTGAAAGGAGTTTTGGTGTAAGGGGGAGCATTGATGTTGAAAATGAAGGTAGATCTATAATAGCAGATCTACAATGAGATGAAGACGGTTGTTAATCCCACTGTGCTTAGCCACAAGTGGATGACGATTATGAAGATTTCGTAGAAACAACAGAGAAGGAGCACGTAGATGCTCATGAACCTTATTGTGCACAACCACTAGTGGAAAAAGATGTGGTGAATCCAACAACAAAGCTTGCTGATGACAATGAAATTTTCATTGGAGCAACTACTGTTATGGTTAATCCAACAATTCAATTTGCTGATGTTAAATTTGATAATATTTGTTGCCTAATGATGAATGGTTGCAGATGATGCAACAAAAACATCATATAGACATGATGTTATTCAGTGAGAACATCCCACTTGAGTCAGTGGAAGACAACCTGTCTACATCAACACAGGTTAGTATAGAAGTGGAAGAGAAAAATACAGAGGCAAAGACAAAGACAAAGATAGAGGCAGAGACAAAGAAATAAGCCCACAAAGAGAAAATATAGACAAAGGAAAAATCAAAGTTCAAAGTGCAATAGGTGAAAACACTCATTACAAAGCAGAAATATGTTTAATTCTAACATTGATTTCCAGTGCGTAGGTACACAAAACAATTATGAAGAAGAGTTAAATTTCCTTGAAGCATGACTTGCAACTCCATGCCTTGATAAAGTATGCAGATAATACACCAAAAGATGACATGTGGCAACAATCCACATACAAGGAAATTTTTGAAGAAGTCCAGGACATGTTTAGACAATCTGGAACAATATAAGACCTGCACCAACAAATGCAGAAACTATGGTTTGAAGGATACAACAAGAAAAAAATGTTGAAACAATTTAGAGGCTACATGATCTCGAAGAAGAGAAGAAGAAAAGTAAATGTAGCTTAAGTCAATTTTTTAAATTGTAAGCCTAGCTGAGGCTGTAAATTAAATGGGAGTGTTGGAGAATCTAATTCCAACCACTTGCTAGGTGTCAAAATCATTTATTATTGATGTCTCTACACAATCTTAGTCCAGTTTAGTTCAGTCTCACTGTAGTCATTTATTGTTAATGTCCCCAATGCAATCTTTTTTAATTGATTTGTAATATTTAGAAAAACAATAATTTTCACAACAAGACTTTTAGGTTCACACAATGCAAAAATGGTCCATGGTGGCTTTTTGCAAATATAAGAGCTTTTGGGTTCATGCAATGCAAACATTGCCAATGACTTTTCTGAAAGTGAATTGTTTCCATGTTAAAATCTTCATCGTGAAGTTGAATTTAACTGGATTGTAAAATTTGGAAATATATAGTAATTAGATTGATTGAAGTCAAGTAAATTTTTTAACGTGTCTCTTATCAATCTCCAAAAAATTTCGAAATTTTACAAATTCTGCCTTAAATAATATATTGGAACCGTGTTGAAGAATCAGAAACTCCATCTTCACAATAATATGATAATTGTTCCACAATATGATTGCTTATTCACAATAAAATCTTTATTAGTTTCACAAAACAAACCGATTCAAACAGATTCGATCTTATGGATTTGAAAGGCACATACATGAAAGCACACTGATATGAAAATATGGAAAGAGGACAGAAGAATCAGTTGACTTCAATTTCATTTTTCATATGAATCCCATAACCTCACACTGAATATGAAGTTCAAACAACAAAGGAAGCTGAAACCAGTGATCAAATAATGACAAACTTCTCTAGCTAAAGAAAGAAATTATTTTAAATGCTTTGTTGTGCACAGCTAGTGGTGATGGTGGTGATGTTTTTTGCCATGAGCTTCCTTCGTCTGGTGATGTTCGTACAAGGCGTACCCCGTTGCTCCAATTGCAGCAGCAGTTGCAATCTCTGCCTCAATCTTGTGCTTATGACCGTGCTCTGGATCCTTCTTTGCTTCGTGCATCTCGTACTGAAAGAACATAATATTCTATCAATATTCTCTTTCATTTCAAATGGTAGTTATTATAATTAATTTTAGGTTATTTTAGTGTAGATTTTGGAAATATTTTAGAATTTGAGAAAAAAAAAAAAACCAGTTTATCACCTATATATATTGCTTTTTTTTTAATAGATATCTGCCCAGATTAGCTATGGTGTATCAAAAGAAATTCAAGTCTATATATGGGTTGAAAATTGAGATTAAGGACTCAAAAAATATTTCACCATTGCAAACGCTCCAGCAACGACTACTCCTATTTCCGCTACATGCTCCATCTGTTTATGATGTTTCTGCTCCATGGCCCTCTAGTAGTCCACAACATATGGATCTATTCTCTGGTTAGCTGGTTCACCACAGTAAACAATTCCCGGTCTTCTGATTTCCTCTTCATTCTGATGGTGTCTACTATGGTGGTGCCCCTGCTCATAGTGTTTGTGGTGGTGGCGATGAGACATTTTCTCCAAACACACAATAATGGAATTCAATCACAGCGGAATGGATACAAAGATTTCTACTGACTCAGAATATATAAATGAAGATGAGATTAGAGCAGTCCAGGGAGAGGGGTGTGTTATATAACAAAGAATAGCGCGTGAAAAACTTCAATTTGTAATGTAATTTGATAACGTGCATATGAAGCACTGATTTAATGAAAAATAGATATGCATGATTGTTCAAAGGTCGGCTATAGGTTGACATTTATTTTTCTTCAAAGGAGGGTTAGGGTATTTGTACTTTAATGTGCAGAACGTTAAAGTGGGGTCCTCTAAATTAAGACTTAGCTATTCTATTTCAGTCAATTTTTTTAGGTGTCATTCATCCAATATGAGGAAATAGGGATGGACTTTGACGGTTCCATTACATTGTTTGAGTAAACTTAATTGTTAAATTTAAGAAAATATCCCATAGACACGCTATTAAAATTCGGCGGGGGGGTGTTTTCAAATTCCTACCATGTGAGAAAACCCTAGACAGCTTCCCAACATTTTCCATTAAAAAAATTCAATGAAAAGTGACGATTTGGATCATTTGATAACGTGGTTATGAAATAATGACACATTAGTAATAAATAAATAGATAGCGTGTCTGTGATTGCTTATCATTGCTTTTGTTAAGATATGTTGAATTCTTAGTTAAACTGAGAGGAGGGTTAATCAGTTTAATACATACATGAGCTTTTTAAACTTTTCATCACCTTATTTACAGCTTACTTTCATAATCAACCTTAGTATATGAATAGTCTTAATATGTTGCAGCAGGTATTAAATTAGTGTGACATCAAACTTATTATGAGAGCAGCAAACATTATGCGGATTTGGTAAATCATCTCAGTACACAGGCAACATAGATAGAGACAGCAGATATAAGTGGAAATCCATAAAGGGAGAAAACCACATCTTATTATTGTTGTGATGCAAAAGCAAGCTCCAACTCCTTCTCACCACTACTTTTTTGCAGGCACCAACCTACAGGAGGCTCCAACCTCAGTCAGCTACAACTGACAGCGATCAAGCTTCAACTTGATAGGGAAGCTCCAAATTCCTCAATTAAAAATTTTTGTTGATTTACCTTAGATATCAGCTCTGTTCTGTAGCATTTCTTTCTGCTCCTCTCTTCCTTATCTTCTCTGCTTCAATCTTCTATACTTTTCATTCTCTATCCTTACTTTCTCTCCCTCTTTTTTTTCATATCAGGTTGATATTATATATAGAGTTCATCACATGACTGTTTGTATTCCACAAGGAATTTGGAATGAATAGCCATACCCCTTAGTCTTCTACCTTCTCATTTCTTTTCCAGCTCACTCAAAAATATAACAATATGCATTAATTTTAATATTACAGTGGGAGTTTTGTTTTCCTACCGGAGACTTGCCAATGCATCACAAACAATAAAAATTAATTACAACATTTACATTCACATTTTCAGTTACACACTTCAATTTTATTCAGCGCCTTTTCTGGATTTTGGCTTCACTGGATCTGTCTTTTCTGCTACTGTTGAGAGACTGTTTTGTATACTTTGGTTCATCTCTGTGTTTATTCATCTGTTCATTGTACTTGTGTGCACCAGCTACATATATAACTGCTTTTCAGGTTTTATGCTCAAATACATATGAATCTGGGCGATGTCTGTTCATTACCAATCTCTGTTCTCGGGCTGCCTGCTTACATTCCCTGATCTGGGCAGTTTTGATACTCTGTTTACTGAACTGGCAATTAAACAACTAAATCTGAAATCTTTAGCATCTCAAATCTGAGATTTGAGATGTTAATCAAATCCTCTTGCATATATAACCACCTGCCTACACTTTTGTACTCAGTCCCGTTTAAACCTGGCAATTATTCTAACTGTAGGAACCTCTTTCAAAGATTGTAAAAGCTCCCAGGTCTATGCAATAAAACAACCACGCCACATAGAACCCTTACATACATCCAAAATGATGTCATCCAACTCACATACGATGTTATATCAATCTATGGTCACGGCCTCCGTTCAATGTTAGAGCATCACGATATGGTTAACCCTCACACACGTCCATCATTTAAATTTTATGAATTTAAATAAGCGGTTAATATGGAAAGCCACCAAACATACCTCTATTAACTCACAACCTTAGTTAGGCAACAACAATCAATATGTGTATACGCATTGAACATATAATCAGCTCCAAGCCATTCTTATGCACGCATTCCACTCATGCATATTCGAATCATCCCTCAACTTATGATTAACCCCATGGTATAAGTCTCGGGAATGCACATATAAATATGGTTAAATATCATTTCATACATTCAAATTCTTTTCGCGTATGATTGTAGCGCGCACCCTTTGTGACCCATTCGAACATGTCACCATATATCCCAGCGGCTTACGATGTATTTAGAGTCTCCCCTTAAACATTAAACTTCATAAAAATTGTGCCTTCAGAATTAACTACAGTGACAACATATACAACCCTTCCGGGTCCCGCCAGCCACGTACCTTGGTTAAATCTCGAGGGGATCCAACGATCCGTAAGGCGTCGCGCCTCCACTATTGATCAAATGGATATCGTGCGGGTTAACTGCACGAAATTTAACTCGCGATGAGGGGTGGTTTTCCAAAATCGCTCAGGGACACGTGTTGCCCAGCGTATGGAATCGCGCTGATTTTCTAATTACTGCTTGCTCGATGAAGGCGGTGCGATGAAAACCGGAAACCCGCCTTTACTGTTCACTCCTTCGTGGTTCCGCTGCTTTCTCCCTCAGGGTTCCGTTTGCCTTTATTATTTATGAATTCCGCTCTTCTTTATCAAGGTTCCATCCCTTTGTTCCGTCATCGCTAAGTTTCTCTTAGAGTAATTGTCAAATTCCAAGTTGTAGCTATTCGAAAACATTGATACATGCCATGTCAAATGACCAATTAAAACGACCCCCATAGGGTTGGGTTCACGGTAACCAACCTCAGCATTTCATAATTTCAACAATGCGTGCAGGACCATCATTTACAACGTATTCTATATACAGGCATTCAACAGAAATACTCTTCGTCATACAGTAGGCACCTAATTCGACCAGTGGTGTTTTACCCTCAACACAATTTTTAACGCACATTCTCCATACACTTTCATCATTAAATAGACAGGCAGCTGTTAAGGAGATTCAAGGCATTTTCTCATTGACGCAGGAATTTAATTGTCAAGAACCTCTATATATATATACACATAGAATTTAATTCGCAGGACTGTCCTTGATTTCACTGGATTAACAGTTTCCAATCTTTCTTTTTGAATAGAGCGAAGTTACATCATTGTGCCCAAATCCACATACTTCAAAAGGTGAATCATTATTCAACTTCTCTTAAATATGTGACGGGAATTATCAACATCACACGGAGACTCTTATTACAGAGTTTAAACATTACTGTTTCTCATACAAGTTCTTATTAAAATCAAAGCTCTTTCATATAGAATTTGTTTCATTAACTTTCTAGCATGCCTCTTTTCCTTCTCCGCTGCCTCTTTGCCAACTCCTTTGCGGTCAATGACAACATTTCCAACAAAATAATACATATCCATGAAAATCTTGAACCAGTTAGCCTGAGTCGCTTTGGTTAAAATTAACGCGGATCAAGAGTTCTCTGCCTCCCCTCCGTCCCATTTTTTAATGTTTCTTTTGGAAACTTCCATGTAATGTTTGTTTTGGCGGCATATGGCCTCAGCTCCACCTCGAATATTTGCAGAAACTAAATTTAATTACATCGGCACTTTTTTGAACAGGTCTTACGTAAACGTGTTTACGTGAATGTATTTTTTAGTAGTCAAAACATTTAAAAAGAAACTTATTTTGTAGTGTCAAAATTTATAAAAAAGAAGTGTAAAGTTGGATTTTCCCCGAAAGTGGGTGTTGAGCTCCCGCGTCAATCCATGAGCATTTTGTTTTCTCCGCTTTCTTATGCGCCTCATAAATCAAAGAAGAATGTTGTGAGCCTCATGCACAATTATATGCAATTAAATAAAAAAGTGAAAGATATATAATAAGTTTAAATATTGTATGGAGTTAATAGTTTGTATGTAAAATGAAATGAATAAAGATTTATATGTTCAAAATTAAAGGGATAGAGTATGTATGTTTTTGTAGATTTAGTAATTAAATAGTTGGGTGTAGGTGGGTCCCTTGTCCCACAAATAAAAGGTTCTCATGCACCTATTTGGTGTCTAACTTTGTAGTAACCTTAAAATTGAATCATAATAATAGTAATATCAAAATTACATAAATATCTTTACCATTTATCTAAATAATATGATAATTGTCTTGGCCATGAAATACATTAGTTGGTTTGAAAGGTAGGCTCAATTCTACAAATGTGATTAATACGAAAAATATATCATTTATATTATGGATCACAAAAGCCTAAGATCTAACAGTGCAATTAATATTACTTTCCATAAAATTTGAACCTAAAATTTCATAAAAATTAAATTTAATTGAAACATTGTATTATTTTTTGCCATTATTATAGTATTATACTTAACAAGTATGTATATTATTTTATTTTTCACTATTGTTTGTTTGACAAATAATCAATCCATTTATTATTAAATTAGTGTAGCTATATAAATTAAATAGGTGGTAAATATGGATAGACATCCATCCATAATAAAACATCAAAACACTTATCCAATTATATATCTCACATTGTTCACATAAAAAAAAGGCATAAAAGTTAATTAAATTATAACTTTATTTTAAATTATTATTATTGTTATTGTTGTTAAGCCGACAAAGGCTCTATAGCCCAATATAAAGTAGATGTTTTCAATTAACTTCACATTTAAAAATGATAAAATAATACTTACATTAATAGTAATAACAAAAAAATCAATGCTAACAATAAATAAAATACTTCAATTTTCACCTTAATTTTACATTTTTATATAGAGAGATAAAATAATTGAAAAAAAAAAATTAATTTACTTTTTAGTATGAGAGATGTAAAAATAGTATTAATTAATATGAAGTTGACACATGACATGTAGAAATAATATTATTGATATTCTCTAATGTGTAAGTCATTCTATATTCATTTTCCTACAATATTTAAAACAAAAATACATTAACACTAAAAAAATTAGTGTAAGTCATAAATAAAATATTCCAATGTTTATAATAAATAAATAACATAATTTCATATTGATTTTATTTAAGGAAAATAAAACAATTTAAATTGATATAAAATATTTTAAAAATAATTAATTTAATTTTATATATAGAGAGAGAAAGTATTTCCAAATAAGTGGGATATGTATTAACATTTTAATGTGAAAAATGTGAATTATAAATAAAATATTTCAATTTGAACTATGTATACATTATATAAAACAAATGAAATATATATATATATATATATATATATATATATATATATATATATATATATATATATAAAGTTAAAATTTTTTATTAATGCTTTGCTAAAAAACAACATAGATCCATCTTAACTCCGATCTACTAAGAGCTTAGAGGAATCAAATCTCTTTATTTGAAATTTCTTCAAATTTTGAATCAAATCTCTCTATGTGTAAACATTTCTTCAATTTTTACACTCAAAAAAAGGTTTGCATCTTGAGAGATTTCATCCCTCTAGGTGTCTCATAGATTCATAACTAGCAATTGCACCATATGTTGCAAAAGAAACGTCGTAAGGCAATAGCATAGGAAAGAGTAGCCTATAAGAAATAAGAAGGCAATAGCATAGGGAAGAGTAGCCTAGAAGAAACAAGATGCAACTGCAGAGAACAAGTCATCGTGAAGGAATGTAAGGAAAATTTTTCTTCCATGGAAGCAAGTCGTGGAGGTTTCAAAGATATTAATGATAAGAGTTATCAACCAAAAAAATTTGTTATAGATTTTGAAATACTCAATTGGGGGTGAAAACATATATGTAAACCAACATAATATGTTCACATATATACAAATTTTATTATAGATATTGAAATAAGAAATTGGGGGTGAAAATCTTTTGGTGATTAATAATCTAACATGTAATTCAAATAAGATATTTTAAATACATTCAAGTACAATCTATCTAGCATAGATGTCAATAAAGAGAATTTTTATTTTTAGATGGCAATTGCATATTTATCAGAAATTGTATATGAAGAATAATAGTCTTGGTATACAAGAAAGTGAATATCATTTTAATATGGGGACATTTTTGGAAGGAGATACTGTTCTTTATGGTATGGTTTATTTTCTTAACTCCAAACTTGGTTTATTCTTTCTCTATATAAATAAGAGAAAAAATACAAAGTAAATTCACAAATTTAAGTTATAGTTTTATATTTCATAATTACAAATCTAGTTCCTTATTAAAATATTTTACACATCCCAGGCTATTCTTAATTGATCAAGAATATATAATTATTATGCTGGTGTTCTATGTGCACTAAAATTCCCATGAGGTCCATCACAGTGTACGGGGTTCATTGCAACCTTGGATATATTCTGTGAGTTGTTGTGATTTTTTGCTTGTGGCTACAACTTAGTTTTGGTTTTCACCTAGTTAACATGATTCAAAGCTTTGTTATAATATTATATCCTTATAGCATTATATATATTATGTGAGTTAATGTGATTTTTTTTTTGTCACAATGATTCAAAAATCAGTTATTATACCACAATATTGAATTTCTTATTGTCTGTTTTGTTTATCTTATTAAAATATTTTACACACCCTAGGTTATTCTAAATTGATCAAGAGTATAGAATTATTAGGGTGGTGTTATATGTGCACTAAAATTCCTATGAGGTCCATCACAATGTATGGGGTTCATTGAAAACTTGGATGTATTCTGTGAGTGATTTTTTTCTTGTGGCTACAACTTAGTTTTGGTTTTCACCTAGTTATCATGATTCAAAACTTTGTTATAATCTTAGATCCTTATAGCATTATATATATTATGTGAGTTAATGTGATGTTTTGTTTGTCAAAATGATTCAAAAATAAATTATTATTCCACAATATTGAAATTCTTGTTGTCTATTTTGTTTATCTTATTAAAATAATTTACACATCCTAGGTTATTCTAAATTGATCAAGAGTATAGAATTATTAGGGTGGTGTTATATGTGCACTAAAATTCCCATGAGGTCCATCACAATGTATGGATTTCATTTCAACCTTGGATATATTCTGTGAGTTGTTGTGATTTTTTTGCTTGTGGCTACAACTTAGTTTTGGTTTCCACCTAGTTATGATGATTCAAAACTTTGTTATCATCTTAGATCCTTATAGCATTATATATATTATGTGACCTAATGTGATGTTTTGTTTGTCACAATGATTTAAAAATCAGTTATTATACCACAATATTGACTTTCTTGTTGTCTGTTTTGTTTAGGAACCCCTTCAAAAAACCAGAGGAACATTTGATTTTACAGTGTGATCTCTCCAGCATGGGTGGGGGTTCAACTTACTTTATTTTTAATCACATAGTGTCAATTTTGTAAAAATATAATCTACAATAAGGACTGAGTGGGTTTTTTCTTTTGTAAGTTTTGTTTGGAATTGAAAAATAAAATAAAATTATAAAAGCTAAAATTATGTAGTGAGAAACATTGTTTAAAATTTCATAATAAAAAGTTGAGTAAGTTTGACATCATATAATATGAAAAATTTTAAAAGCTAAAATTAGTTAATTAAAGATATGTATATAGTTTTTTTTTAACCAAAGAAAGAGTATGTATGTAGTTACAAACTGTTATGTAGTTACAAACTATTACAATTAAGTAATTAAAGGTAAATTTAGTGTTATTTAATAAATGAGAATTATGAACATTCATCATTATTGCTCAAGATAAATATGTCATGTGAAATAATTTGGAAATTTAAAAAGATCACATATTTTAAACATTTTCATTATTAATTTAATTTTTTATATATTAAGAAATACTACTCATGAATAATAAAACAATTGTAACGTAAATAATATATAACAAAAAAACCATGTATTTTTGGAATAGTAAAATAGTTGTAACAAAAATAATATAGAACATGAAAAACTATGTATATTTGGATGTATGAAATTTAGATACATTTTATTAAGTGAAATTTTAAAAGAATAATGGTTATAAACATTTAAAAATAATTTTATTAAATAATTAGTTTAGATCTATATTATTGATGAGAGAGATCAATGAGGTTTGCATATCAAGACATTTGATCCCTCTTGGCTCATGGTAGATCTAGACTTAGGCCATTTTAATTTCCCCCTTTAGATAAACCACATTCCACATGAATACCATGAGTCAATACCATGGGTTGTTTTTATAGTTTAATAAATAATTTTATTAAATAATTAGTTTAGATCTATATTATTGATGAGAGGGATCAATGAGGTTTGCATATCAAGACATTTGATCCCTCTTGGCTATTGGTAGATCTAGAGTTAGGCCATATTAATTTCCCCCTTTACATAAACCACATTCCACATGCATACCATGAGTCAATACCATGGGTTGTTTTTATAGTTTAGTATTATTATTTTTTTTGACCTAGTTAAAATGTTCATTACAATATGTCAAACCTTTTATTTAATTTACTTTTATTTTTATTTTTGTGTAATTTGACAAAGTCACCAAAACCTAAATTCAATAACTTATTTAATAAAAAAAAAACTAACATTATAAAAAACATATTTAAAACTTTAACTTGTGAATCTAATGGCTTAAAACAAATTTTAAAAGAATAATGGTTATAAACATTTAAAATAATTTTATTAAATAATTAATTTAGATCTATATTATTGATGAGAGTGATCAATGAGGTTTGAATATCAAGACATTTGATTTCTCTTGGCTCTTGGTAGATCTAGAGTTAGGCCGTCTTAATTTCCCCCTTTAGATAAACCACATTCCACATGAATACGATGAGTCAATACCATCCGTTGTTTTTATAGTTTAGTAAATAATTTTATTAAATAATTAATTTAGATCTATATTATTGATGAGAGGAATCAATGAGGTTTGCATATCAAGACATTTGATCCCTCTTGGCTCTTGGTAGATCCAGAGTTAGGCCATCTTAATTTCCCCCTTTACATAAACCACATTCCACATGCATACCATGGGTTGTTTTTATAATTTAGTATTATTTTTATTTTTTATTTGACCTAGTTAAAATGTTCATTACAATATGTCAATATTTTTATTTAATTTACTTTTATTTTTACTTTTGTGTAATTTGACAAAGTCACCAAAACCTAGATTCAATAACTTATTAAAAAAATAAACTAACATTATAAAAAACATATATAAAACTTTAAGTTGTGAATCTAATGGCCTAAAACATTTCAATCGTCTAACATTTGATCCAGTGGCTCATACATTGACACAATGGCACTTAGGAAAGTTGTTTTCAAATAAGAACGTCTTACGACGTAATTATTAATTATAAAAAGAAATAATATATGAGTTAAATGTATATACTTTTTAAAAAACATGTAACAATATTCTTAACCATGGAGATTCACTTTACCATGGAAATTCTTAATTTGTAAATAAATCTTCCTACAATACCATGGGCCAATACCATGGCTTATTAATACCATATGCCTAATATGATCACAATATGACGTGTTGATATGACATTTTCTTTAATTAATTAATTTTGAGATGAAATAATTAAAAGAGCATAACTAACTTGGAGATAAAACTTAATCCTTGATTTATGAATACTACTATAAATATTCCAACATATTCTATTGAGATTCAATCTCTACCACCCAATTAATAATTAGAGATAATTAAATTAAAATTATGTAATACCTATTTTGAAATCAATTCTCCTATTAATATAATTAAAAAACATTATAAAAAATATAGACTATATATTTTTTATTGTCATTTATTTTAAAACATTTTTCTTAATATCTAATTATAAACAAGGAAATGAGAAATAATAAATTGTAATTGTTGAGATTACGTAATATAATACAAGTTTTAAAATCTATTTTTAAAATAAAAAACAAAAATTCAATAATAAAAAAATAACTTCAATAATTCTTCTCTAACTAATTTCTCATAAAATTAGTTAAAAGTTTTAAAATCTATTTTGGAATAAAAAACAAAAATCCAATAACAAGAAATTTAATTTCAATATTTCTCCAATAATTAATTTCTCATAAAATTAGTTAAAAGTACTCAAAATAATAGAATAGAATTTGTACACTATTCCATTGTCAAAATTTTCTACCATGAATGTCTAATGTCTATATTGTGAACCGATGCTTATAAGTCTAATAAACCTTAACACGAGAGTTTTGATATTTGAACTTTCATAATATTATTGACCTCATGTGGGTTTTGTGAATTTTAATAATATTGTTGACCTCATAGGGGTTTTGTGATATTAATGTTTCATCTAATTATAAGGTAGGAAATGCTCATAACTAAGGTTTTCGTTATTTAGAAGTTTAGTTTAAAGGTGGTTAAAATTTTGTCAAAGCAATTTTATTTTAATTATATGTGATCTATGTAGTAGGTGATGTTACTAAATTATGGTCAAAATCCGTGAAATTAGTTGTAAATCATGGGGTAACACTTAAACATGTCATAATATTTTTGAAAATGTGTTTATCGTTTGGTGGCAGGCGTGTGAGTCATAGGCCCGAGGTGGGGGTTGAAACCTAATGAGTGAAAGGGAGAAGTGGGTTAGGAGAGGATTATTAGATTTTTGGTTTATTGGTTTTGTGTGTATAAAATGACTATTAGAGGTGTTGGAATGTGCCTCCTTTATGGGGTTTATTGGGATTTGTAATTGATTAACTTGTAGGGTTGTTTTGTTGGTAATATCATGTCAGTCTATTATGAAGATTTAGATAAAAGAACTTATTAATCATATCATACTAGAGGTTATTATGAAGGTTTACATAAAAGAGGTTTGAGAACCTTATGAATAGTTGTGATATCTATGTAAAGCAGAAGATTTATTTCAATTCTCCTTTAAGAAAGAAACTTAATGCATTTACTCATTATGTTATTAAATTAAATTATCTATTTCATGGGGAGGTTCAAAAATAAGAACTTGAAAGACTAGACTCATGTTCAATATCCCACATTTGAAATAATGAACTTATATTGAGTCCATTTAGCATATTTGAAAGCTAATGTCATAGCTAAAATGTCTAGGGATGGAATGCTTGGTGGGTTGTTTCTATTAATAGTGATATTGTATTTTGTAGAATTATAAAGGTAGATAACTACAATTAAGATGTTGAACCACAACAAAATGAAAGAATAAATAAGTAGATGTTTGATCCATGGTTAAAATATAACATCTATAATGAGTAAATTTAGGTAGACTTAAACTTCATTAGATTAGATCAAAGGGATAGGCCTACAAAGGCATCCTATAATATCTACTATTAAAGAGGTAACAAATAAAAGTCTTCATTAGATTAGATCAAAGGGATAGGTCTACAAAGGCATCCTCTAATATCTACTATTAAAGAGGTAACAAATAACCTTATAACCTTAATATTTCATTAGATTAGATCAAAGGGATAGGTCTACAAAGGCATCCTCTAATATATACTATTAAAGAGGCAACAAATAACCTTAATATTCATCACATCTACTATTAAAGAGGTAACAAATAATGGTGGGGACATGGGGGTGATGAATTAAATTCTAAACTTCATTTATAATAATACAGTCCATCTGTAATTTTACTAAATAACAAAAGACTAAAGGTAAACCTATATAATGTACTTGATAATACGATCATGAGTCCGAACAGGAAGCAACTCCACATGATGTGTGTCATAACTGGGTTTAACCTCATTTCTCATTTTGTAGGGTTTGTTGGAGGAAAGCTTTGGGAGCGAGGGTTTCGACCTTCGCCACCTACCTATGTTTGCCTGTCTCAGAGAATATGAGGGCTTGATACCACTGTGCTTTGAAAACCTGCACAACCTCTAGGATTATAAGACTGGGCTTACGACCTGTGTGGCCCTGGCGATGCGATAATCATTGTATGTTGACCCTTTTAGTGAGCGTTTGTTATTGTTTGTTGTTTTGTTTATATTTGTTTGTTCTTAATTCTTGTTTGCTATCTTCAGAAATTTGAAACTGTCCTTTGTGAAACCAACAGGTGTTGGCTTCCATCTCAGAAACGACTTGACCTGTTAACACGAGTGAAAGTTTTCATTCTAGTTTCGTTCTTGAATTTTCTTAGACTCCTTGCTAATCGCTTACGCCTTGAGTCGACGGGTGATGTCTTCGGTGGTTTTGGATCATGGTACTTCCAGCACTGCGTTGGTTAAGGTTATCCATTAGATTGTGGGCAGAGAAGCACTTGTTTGCAGCAGGGAGATGTACCCTATGCATATGGTGGTTTGGCCATGCGCCCTTAGTCCGGTAGTAAAAGTGAAGAGTGGATTCCATCGATTTTGGCTTATGGATGTGTTGGAAGCTATGTATATCCCTCTTTATGGCAGTCTCAGCTCGTCTCCACTTAAATGGGCAGGACGCGGATTGGTCAAGGAGATTGATATTGAGAGAGAGAATAAAAAGTAACTCCCATACTAAGAGGGAGTGTTGTAAATATAATAGGCATGGCCGATATTTTCATCATGTGAAGAAATGGAAAAATTTAAATCTAGAATCCAAATATTTCAAGTTGGCCTCCTATTCTTTAAGTTGGTTTGGCCCCTTGGAGGCACCCATTCGACCTCCTTGTGAAGGCTATAACTACAAGAGCCTTCCTCTTCATTAGGCACATAGATTTATTTCTTGATGAGCTTTGTTCTAGTGAAGAAAGGATGAAAGGAGGGGGGCAAAAATCATAGGAGGCTTGGCATTTGTAGATACTCTTATTTCTGGTAAGCTATTGAGTTTTTGGTTGTATTGATGAATTAAACTCTCTCTCTCATAAGGAAAGACCCTTTTTGGTTTTCCCCTTGTGGTTTTTCCCCTAGCCTCGGGCCTAATTTCCTTGTCTCTTGTCTCATTGTTTCATAGTTATCTTTACTACTCTTTCACGTTTAAATGGTTGAAATTTTCTTCTGTATAATTGCTTAATGATATTCGCTGAATGTGTAGAAATTTGAATAACTGATATATTATTCACCGATATTCTCCTGATCACACACTATTTTAACTTCATGCACAGTACAGAATCTCTTCTACCATTGATCATTAATTGCGGAAATAAAAACAATCGCATGTGCACATTAAAACCATAAACAATCACACATATGAACACAGTATTTATGGGAAATCTTAAAGCTGAAAACCCCCAACTATCTGTATATTATATGTCATAGAGATCATGTAACAATCATTATACAAAGCTCCTCACAAGCTCTCATTATAATCTCCAATTGCTACACACTAATCAAGCCCGATCTAGCAAATCACATGCTCCAATCTCTGCCACCTGATAGCCTGCCTCTACTGCGCAATCGCTGCTGAAGAATGGCTCTGAATGAACTCGAATTGGTCCAGCCTTGCTCACGCAATCCTTATTGGCATCTCCAATCACTAGTTGTTGCAAATCATGCAACAGTATAGTCACAACTGATAGTCACACTGCTCTTTCACCTACCTCTTCACTGGTCTCCACTGAAACTGTCCATGCACTGTAGTTAACTGATGTATTCTTTAGTTGATTAATGAGTTAATAATTATTGAATTAATTAATAATTAATTCACACCACTCTCACTAGTGTATCAATCAGTTAGACTAGATACAACTAGCTCAACTATGTTTAACTCAGTTAAACTGAACACAACTCCACCAACTACCTCAATAACTCCACCAAACTCTGTCACATGAGTTCTAACTGAAGTATCCATGAAATAGCTCCACTTACCCTCAGGAATAGCGTAATTCCTTCTGTCAGCTCCTGTGCCACATTTGTGCACTTAACTAAGTGCTCCAAGAGAATAAGATAATGTTTATAGTCCAAATATTATTAAGAGTTAATAATATTCGACATATCTATTTTTAGACTGGCAATCTAAAAATAGATTCCACCCAATATGTCTAAAAATAGAAGTCCATCTATTTTTCCAACTTGAACAACCATCCAAAAATAGCATCCTGCAACTCATAGAATATGATCGACATGTCTAAAAATAGACATAGTCTAAAAATAGACTTTGCGCCAAAAATAGCCTGCGGGCCCACTTAGTGAAGGCGACTCTTTTCACTAAGCTCATCATCTTGTTAAATCTCAACACTCCCTCTCAAAAAGATAGGGATTATCTCGTCACCCCTATCCTACCCCCGTGGTATTCGAATTGTTCCCGGTGAGCTTCGTCAAGATATCAACATCCTGATCCTCCGTAGGAATGTAAGAAAGTAACATGATCTTCAACTGCACATAATATATGAAATGATGATACCAGATGTCAATGTGTTTAGACCTATCATGAAATACTGGATTAACTAAGATTTTGATGTAACTCTGATTATCACAATATATCACAATAGGATCTAAGTGTGAATCAAACAACCCGACTAGGATCTTCCTTATTCATATAGCCTCGCATATAGCAAAACTTGCTTCCATGTACTCAACCTACACTGAACTGAGTGCCATAGATCTCTGCTTCCTATTGTACCAAGAAACTAATGTCGACCCGATATTGAAAATCCCTCTAGATGTGCTCTTTCTGTCCGTTGGGCTCCCTGCCCAATCTGCATCTATGAAGCCATGCAACTTCACCTCATCCGCATGTCTATACCATAATCCATATCCCGATGTGCCTCTGAGATATCTGAATACATGCTTCCTCGCCTTCCAAATGAGCTTGGTAGGCTTAACCATAGCTTGTGAAAGCTGGTTAATAGCATAGCATATGTCCGGTCATGTATTGACTAGATACATGAGCGAACCAACCAACTGTCGGTAAATAATGGCATCCAATACCTCTGCCGATGTAGCATCCTCTTTCCTCCAACCACCAGGAAGAGGAGTGTCGATAGGCTTGCATCCTTGCATGTTGAACTTCTCCAGTATCTCCCGGGCATACTTGCCTTGAGACACAAATAGTCCATCACTGCGCTGCCAAATTTCCAATCCTAGGAAATAATGAAGGAGGCCCAAGTCCTTCATCTCAAACTCCTTTGCAAGATCAGCCTTGCATGAGAGTATCAACTGTTCATCACCTGTCAGTATCAAATCATCTACATAAAATACAATTGATTCTGTCAAATTTACCCTCCACCAACTGTATAGGTTCAGATTCGCCCCACTCTTGGGATCCGCCCCACTCTTTGAGAATCCATGTCCGGTGAAGAATCGGTTATCTCTGTGGTACCAAGCCTAAGCACGAGGTGCCTGTTTCCACTGTTTCCAACCCATACAACACCTTCTGAGCCTACACACATGCATCACTGCTTAAGATCTCACTTTGGGCTACTTTATGTACACCTCTCCTCATCAATCACTCCATTGAGGAACACAGTCTTCACATCCATCTAATGAATGTGCCACCCCATCTGCGCTGAGAGAGAAAGAATCGTCCGTATGGAAGAATACCTTGAGACAGGTGCAAAGGTTTCCTCATAATCGATCCCCTCAATCTGTGAAAAGCCTCAAGAAAAAAATCTTGCCTTGTACTTCTCCACACTCCTATCAGCTGCTTGCTTCACTCTGTACATCCATCTCCAACCTACCACTGATTTCCCTTCCGGCCTTGGGACAATCTCCCATGCTGTTTCTAACAATCGAATCATACTCTTCCACCATGGCATCTACCCATGCGGGATCCTCCACACCTTCCTCGAAAGAGGATGGCTTTGTCACGATACACTTGCTCATAAGACCCATGTATCTAGTATACCGGTCAGGTGACTGTCTCTATCTGCGTTGTGATGTAGGTGCTCCTACAACCTTCTCTAAATCTTGAGCTAGTCGCTCAGCTTCTGTAGTGCGCTTTCGACCTATGATTTTTGGCACTGCATGAGTGGTCTCTTTCACTCCATGAACCTCATCTTGTGGCTGATCCACATCCTAAAGCTCATCCTTTGGAACTAATAGCTCCTTATCTGCATGCAAGTGTGGCTCCCTCTCAAGCGAACACTTCATGGCTTTCTCCTCATGAAATTTGATATCCCGCCGCACAATAGTCTTGCGACTGTCTGGCAAATACATACGACAGTTGTGGGGCGTATCAATGTACCCCACAAATATCCCAACCTATGCAGTCGGATTTAGCTTCTTCCTGGCATCCTTAGTCACATGAATGTAAACAGGTAAACCAAAAATCGTCAAATGGGAAATATCAGGACTCTTACCAGAAAACGCCTCATCGGGTGTACTCATGCCAAGTATCCTGTGAGGACAACGGTTCTGCACATACACTGCAGTATTGCATGCCTCAGCCCACAAGTGTATGGGAAGGCCCTGATCATGCAACATCGCCCGTGCAGCACCCACGATCGTTCTGTTCTTCCGCTCAGCATACCCATTCTACTGTGGGTTATGAGGCGCTATGAGCTCTCTTCAAATTCCTTTTGCGCTGCAAAAGTCCTTGAATTTTCCAGAGATGAATTCACCACCATTGTTGCTCCTAAGAGCCTTCACCTACTTCCCTGATTCTTTCTCAACCAGTTCCTTGAACTCACAGAACTTTGAGTATGTATCACTCTTATTTTGCATGAAGAAGATCCAACACTTCTGAGAAAAATCATCAACAAATATCACATAGTACCTTTGCTTTGTTGTCGAAGCTACTGATAAAGGTCCACACACGTTTGTGTGAATTCTCTCAAGGATCGTCGTGGCGCGACTATCCTTCTCGTGAAAGGTGGATTTCACAAATTTTCCTGCTGCACATCCCCTCCCACTAACTGATCACAAGGTTATTTCACCTTGTAGCCCAAGAGAATTACTATGTGTTCTCTAAATTCCCACAGTGTGTTTGGCTCAATCTCTCAGCCAAGGCCTGCCATCATCCTGGCCAGGTAAGTGGATACTTGCCCGCCATTGCATTGAGCTATTCACTCCTGCAATTGATAAAGGTTCTTAACTCGAACCCCTGTCCTCCGGGTCTCACCAGTTGCCTTACTGCGCAGGAAAGCCTTTCCCTTGCTAAAGACAACATCATATCCCTTTTCTTCTAACATCGCCACAGAGATAAGATTCTTCTTCAATCCTCGAACATGCATCACTTCCTTCAATACGAAGGGTTTACCAGACTCCCTCTCAAAGGAAATGGTACCGATACTAGTCGCACTATATCTACCATCATCGCCCATCTCGATGTGCACTCCAAGATCTTTCTCATCCAGATCAGTAAACAAATCTTTATCTCCGATCATGTGAAAAGACGCACCACTCACGCAAACCACACTAAACCATCACACTTGAGACCAAGTACGCGATCAGAAAAAAATACTCAAATAAGTGGTGGCATAGCCCTCTGAGCTGAGATCCAAGAACTCGTTTATATTTTTCTTCTTCGTGACAATTAGTGCATAATGTCCAGCAGACGCAGTGAGCATTTGGCCTTGGACATGTTCTCGCTTTCTTGCCTTTCTCACTCGGATTATAGCTAATTTCTTTTGCCCTTCCCCTTCCTTGATTCAAGAACATCTAAGCGCACTCTTTTCTTCATGTCTTCATCCAGTTCTTTGATGAAGATCCGTCCCTGGTACTTCGCCTTATCTCCTCTTGCACAAGATCCGACCAAAGTCGCTCCCATCCTGGAAATTTCTCCCGACCATTGACAGAGTCCTGATAGGAATGCCAACTCTTCGGAAACCCAAGGAGAGCCAATCTCACCAAGTCCTTGTCATCTACAGTCACCCCCACACTTCCTAGCTCATCCCTGCATTGGATGAACTTCGTGAGGTACTTGGGCATACTGTCGCATTTCTCCATTTTTATGTTCCTGAGTTTATCCTTGAGTGCCAACTTCCTCTAGTCGCTCTTGCTTTGGAATAAATTTGTCAAAGATTTCCACATCAAGAATGGAGAAGCCTTACCATGAAGGCTGGACACTATGTGATCCTTTACACCTTATAATAGAATTCTTTGACACTTTGCTGTCTTCTTTTGCCATGCGTCAAGTGCAGCAGCATGCTAGAAGCAAGTTTTGGAATTTCTGCATCTATGAACTCCTTCAACCCATTGTCATCTAGCACCGCTCCATCCTATCCTTCCATGCAATATAATTCGATTTTCCCTCAAGGGCATACTCCAATTGCAATCTGTTGAAATACATCTCAACTTCGACACTAAGAAAACACTGTTGCAAATTCGAATTCCACCAGCTCAAAACTCAATCGCTTCAATGTTTTGCAATTGCTCCAATGATCAATATCGCTCTGATACTGTGTAGAAATTTGAATAAATGATATATTATTCATCGATATTCTCCTGATCACACACTGTTTTAACTTCATGCACAATACAGAATCTCTTCTACCATTGATCATTAATTGTGGAAATAAAAACAATCGCATGCGCACATTAAAACCATAAACAATCACACATATGAACACAATATTTATGGGAAAGCTTAAAGCTGAAAACCCCCAACTATCTGTATATTATATGTCATAGATATCATGTAAAAATCATTATACAAAGCTCCTCACAAGCTCTCAGTATAATCTCCAATTGTTACACACTAATCAAGCCCGATCTAGAAAATCACATGCTCCAATCTCTGCCACCTGATAGCCTGCCTCTACTGTGTAATAACTGTTGAAGAATGGCTCTGAATTAACTCGAATTGGTCCAGCCTTTCTCATGCAATCCTCATTGGCATCTCCAATCACTGGTTGTTGCAAATCATGCAACAATATAGTCACAACTGATAGTCACACTGCTCTTTCACCTACCTCTTCACTGGTCTCCACTGAAACTGTCCATGCACTGTAGTTAACTGATGTATTATTTAGTTGATTAATGAGTTAATAATTAATGAATTAATTAATAATTAATTCACACCACTCTCACTAGTGTATCAATCAGTTAGACTAGATACAACTAGCTCAACTATGTTTAACTCAGTTAAACTGAACACAACTCCATCAACTACCTCAATAATTCCACCAAACTCTGTCACATGAGTTCTAACTGAAGTATCCATGCAATAGCTCCACTTAACCCTCAGGAATAGCGTAATTCCTTCTGTCAGCTCCTGTGCCACATCTGTGCACTTAACTGAAGTGCTCCAAGAGAATAAGATAATGTTTATAGTCCAAATATTATTAAGATCTAATAATATTTGACATATCTATTTTTAGACTGGCAATCTAAAAATAGATTCCGCCCAATATGTCTAAAAATAGAAGTCCATCTATTTTTTCCGACTTGACCAACCATCCACAAATAGCATCCTGCAACTCATAGAACATGATCGACATGTCTAAAAATAGACATAGTCTAAAAATAGACTTGCACCAAAAATAGGTTGCGGGCCCACTTAGTGAAGGTGAATTCTTTCCACTAAGCTCATCATCTTGTTGCAATCTCAACAGAATGCTATGTAAAATTAATTCTAATTGATAATTGGAAGTATTTATCTGTGGAAGAAAAATATTTCTAAATTGTTTTCCATAGAAAAATAAACATTGGCTACCTTTATTATCCCTCAATAAGAGTTAGAAAATTGGTGGTTGTTATTTAATTATCTTGATGAAGTAAGATTTGGGAAGTCCATCTCGCTCATATGCACCAAGTTCTTGATATTCTACATACCAATAAGTTCTAGGGAAAGCTCAAGAAGTTTGTGTTTGACCAACAATTTATTTCTTCTTTGGTATTTCTGTTTTTATCTAAGGGTATTGAATTCAAACCTAGTAAGTTCAAGGTACTCTTGGATTGGAATTCACCTCATTTAGCGAAAAACTTAAGTGTTTTCTCAGGGGCATTCATTTTAATTACAAACCACTTTTTAGGCTCTAGAAAATGTAGTTGCATTCCATTACATTCAACATCTCCTATTTTCCACATCACTCTTCATTTTCCAACCATTTGATAGCCCTATGAGATAGAGTGCAAGGCTTATCCTTTAATCAATAGGGCCATAGTCAAACAAGGAAACCACATTTTTCCATATCATTTGTAATGATTATATATTTCGACGCTTTTTTTCTAGTTCATATGCCAATACATTCTATGCCTTAGTCTAGCATTAACATATTTATTGGTTAGGGAAATAAATAATACTATGTATGGAGCACCAACCTTTACTCTTCATCCATTTTAAATCCCAGTTCCGCGACAATGACTGCCTCCATGAGTGGTCCATATTGATAGGGTGAAAAAATTAGGTGATTTATTTCCTTAGCCATAAGGCCTTTACCATGTTGACCAATATCTTCCCACATTCATTCATAAAGGGGGTTTTGAAATTGTGAAAAATAGAGAAGGTTATTATATATATTGTGGATTGGGAGGTGGGGGGATGTGGGGTAAGGGGGAATTATAGGTATTGGGGGGATACAAAGTCATATTCCGTAAAAAATTGATTTATTTTTATTAGTAATATGTATTGAGAGGGGGGTTCAACAAAAGGATTTTGGGAGGATTTTATCAATATATAGTGAGATTAAAGATATTCTTTAATATCACACAAACACAGTAAAGAATCCATGTCCTTCATTTCCCATTTGTCACAATATTGCAACTTTTTGAGATCAATTTATGTACCTCATCCTAAGATATGAAAAATAATAAAATCTAATTCTCTTTACAATAACACCTTACTTTGAATCAATCATACACTATTTCTTGATTCTTATTAGTATGTGCCTTCGACATAGTAGGGACTATAGTGTTCGATAAACATTGAATTAGTATTAAATATCTTTGATCAACTAACACATTCTGTCTTTAAACCATTTTTTTCAAAAAAATATCCTGCCAAATAATTTTTTATCCAAAGTTTCCATTTGGACCTATAATTGCTGGCTAGACTGTATAATTTTCCTAAAACTTAGGATAATTGGTTTGAAATTTTAATTCAATCCTAATTTAACGTGAGTTTAGAGTTAACATTAATTCAAAAATGATTCAATGCTCGCTCACATCTTATAAAGTACAAGCTCACTCACATATTATATACGCACGACTAGCTCGTCCATCTGGAATTTCAGTTAAGTGGCATTAGGCATTAGAGAGTCTCGCTGTCTAACTGCCTTTAGTTAGGAACCAACATATACCTACCATTTGACATGAAACCATATCCCTACCATATGTCTGCCTTTTAATAGAACTTATGTAAGTAAAGAATCACTATTGGTATAACATTGCTGTCATGAAATTGATCAGGACCTCGCATTGATCAGGGTGGCTTGGCGTGTCATCATGAAGGGTGATTGATCCTATTTAGTTACCTCACTTGGCCATAAAATTTTTAGGAATCTAAGGTACTCCCCACTATGTCAAATGTTGCGGGTTTTTAATCAGGCCTAAACCTCGACCTCCAACACAACAAATCAGAAGCCCAACCCATTGAGTGTAGCCACAACCTGCAGATAGTGGAAACCCACCACACTCTTTTGTTAAAATATTTAATTAACTCTCGCATGAAGAGTTAGACAATCGGTTAAGTAAGCGTTAGGTTGTGTGATAGATAAATTTGGTGAGTGAGTTAGAGAGTCAATTAAGTGAGCGTTGAGCAAGTTTAGTTATGTCATAGATGAGTTTGGTAAGTGTGTGCATGTCAAGTGAGTTAGGATAAATACCCTTCACCGGGTTCATTGTATTCAACAAGAGTGTGATTGAAGTTAGTGTGATTAATAGAAGAGATGCAACTCGTTTATGTTATTTTGTGAAATATTTGTGTAATTTGTGCCTTTACTCTTCTGCCTTTTCAACAAATGGGTATGAGAGAAAGGTTACAAAGAACCAGGGAGACGGATCAACAATCATTCCTGTGTGAGAAGAGAAATTTTGTTTCCGCTTATTTACGCTATAACGCTTCTGGTACTTATACACAGAGCATTATAACGCAGGGCCCTGTAGAAGAGAGTCGCGTTACACATCAAAAAAATTTCGTGATTTCGAAGCACACCGACTTGTTGAAAATTCGTAGCGTTAGCACTAATGCACTTCAACAAAAGGACACGAGCATTTAACGCAGTTAAAAATATCGCAGGGAGCGTTAGCAAAAAGGCCTAACGTAGGTCTAATGGACTATTAGCCGCGTTAGTGGTAAAAGAAATAAAAGTCAACTGTTTGAAACAAATATGTATCAAATTCCATTTTTGAAAAGGTTTTAGTTTATTCGAAAGGAATGTTTTAAAAGGGGTTTGATATTTTGTTTTAAAAGTATTCAAAATGATTTTTTAATATTACGAGGCCTAAAAGGTTAAAAGGTTTTGTGTTAAGACTTTTTAATGATTTTTGAAGAGTGAGAATATAATAAGTTTTTTTTTAAAGGCTTATTATATAATGTTTTTTATATAAAGATATTTTGTAAAAGAAATATATATATATATATATATATATATATATATATATAAACCTAGGGTTTTATTAGAGGTTGTTTTTTGGAGCTTATTAAAGCATATTAAAAATTTAGGGTTTTATAAATGAATTTTTGTTTGAAGAAATATGGCCACAAGAAGCTTCCAACCACAACTTCCTTCTTTCACCGGGAAGGATTATGATGTGTGGGCCATTAAGATGGAGACCATGCTAAAAGCACATGATGTTTGGGATCATGTCAAGTTTGGCTTTGCAGAATCTTAGAATGATGCAGAAGAACGAGCCCTCAGTAATGCAGAGAGGGAACAATGGAAGAAAGACAAAAAGAAGAATGTACAAGCGTTGCTTCTTATCCAGCAAGGAGTTGATCGAGCAGTGTTTCAGAAGATAATGATCACATCTTCAGCAAAGGAAGCATGGGAAACTTTGGCGACAAGCTATCAAGGTATGGCAAAATTTAATATTGTTAAATTACAGAATACTAAGAGAGATTTCGAAATTTTACGGATGAATGAGACATAGGACATTGATTCTCTCATGAATAGGGTCATGTTTATCATAAATCAATTAAAAATATATGGTGAAGAAATTAAAAATCGAACAGTGATTGAGAAGGTCCTTAGATTTTTGTCTACCAAGTTTGATGTTGTGGTAGCAGCCATAGAAGAAGCAAAGGATTTGGAAAAACTAACAGTTGATGAGTTGATGGGATCACTTCTATCGCATGAGGCAAGGATAGACATAAATAAGGATTTTGTTTTAGAAACTGCTTTCAAAAGTCAAGTTTTTATTTCAAGAGGTCGAGGCAAAGGTTGATCGAGAGGCAGAGCACGAGGCAGAATATATGGTGGTCAGAGAGATGGCCAAGAAGAGCATGAACATGAAAGTGGAAGAAACAACAATAAAAGCTTCAAAAATAATTACAGATCTGAAAAATAAAAGGTGAGATGTTATTATTGCGATAAATTTGGTCACTATGCTCGTGATTGCAGGAAGAAGATAGCTGATCAAGGAAACCAGAGAGCTAATGTTAGTACATAGAATACTAACTCTATGTTCCTAGCATGGAAAAACACGCATTAACCTTTTGATAAGGTGTGGCTAATATTAGATAGCGGTTGCAGTGACCACATGACAGGCAACAAGAATTTGGTTGAAAATTTAGATCAATCTGTGAAGACAAAAGTAAAGTTGGGCACTGACAAGACTGTGGATGTAGATGGAAAAGGAGTGGTCAAAATTATGACCAAGCAAGGGGAGTCAAAGACAATCTCATAGCTATATTTCAGGAGCAAGAGTGTGATTGAAGTTTGTGTGTTTAATAGAGAGCCACAACTCATTTGTGTTATTATGTGAAATCTTTGTGTAATTTGTAAATTTACTCTTTTGCCTTTCAGAAGAAAGAGTGTGTTATCTATCAAAAACCCCTAAGCAAGAAGTTGATAGAAAAGGTGCAGATGACTAGGAACAAACTCTTTCCTCTAATTATGAACTACAACGATCAGGTTAGTTCTTTTACAGTTGCATGTTCTAATGATTACTAGTTATGGCACTTTCGGTTTGGACACTTGCATTTTTTTGGTTTAAGATTGTTGTAGCAGAAACAGATGGCCAAAGGATTACCTACCATTAAATGACCTACTAGTACATGTGAGTGTTGCATCTTGGGAAAGCAACACCATGGAATTTTTCCGAAGCGAGTTTCATACAAAGCAAAGAAACCACTTGAGTTGGTACATACAGACTTGTGTGGACCTATGAGGACACAGTCGATTGGTGGAAGTTGTTACTTCCTCACTTTTATTGATGACTATAGTAGAAAGACTTGGGTTTACTTCTTGAAGTAGAAGTCTGAAACTTTTGCAAAGTTCAAAGAGTTAAAAGCCTTAACAGAGAACTAAAGTGATCGATAGATCAAGGTATTGAGATCAGATCGTGGTGGAGAATACAATTCGAAAGCATTCCATGAGTACTGCAAACAACATGGAATTAGAAGACAATTTACAACAAAGTACACACTGCAGCAAAATGGTGTAGCCGAGAGAAAGAACAGAACAATCATGAACATGACAAGGAGCACGTTGAAAGAAAGAAACTTGTCTATTGAGTATTGGGCATAAGCAGTTGCATGTGCTGTTTACGTGATAAAGAAATCACCTAAAAAGAGTGTGATGAACAGAGTCCAGAAGAAGCATGGTCAGGTATGTCATGTAGTGTATCTCATTTCAGAGTTTTTGGATGTGTAGCCTATGCACATGTGCCTAAGAAGATAAGAGGAAAATTGGATGATCAAAGTGAAAAATGCATATTTATTGGTTATAGTGAGTAGTCAAAAGCTTACAAATTGTATAACCATGTCACCAAGAAGACAATAATTATCAGAGATGTTGTGTTCAAGGAACAAGATTCATGGAATGGGACTGTAGACAAAACAATTGATGCACAAGCACCATTGATGGAAGAGGATGATGTAGCAGAAAATGAGCAGCAAGAATCAAAAGAGCAGACACCAAAGAGAGTCACACTAGCAAGGAATCCAAGATTTTCATAGTGGCATGGATATTCAAGCAGATCAATAGACCAGAATTCTCCAAACAACCAATTAGGTAATGACTCAAGCAATGGTAAGAAAAATATGAGAAGTTTGAAAGATATTTATGATGATTTGGATGTTAGTTCAAATTTTTCATTGTTGTCATTCAAACCTTCTTCGTTTGAAGAAGAAATCAAAGTTGAAAATTGGGTGCAAGCCATGGATGAAGAGATTGATTCTATTGAAAAGAATGATACATGGGATTTTTTAAATTTACCAAACGATAAAAACCTCATTGGTGTGAAGTGGGTGTATAAGACAAAGTTGAATGAGAAAGGTGAAATTGACAGATTTAAAGCTAGACGTGTAGCAAAAAGATTCTCGGAGCTACCAAGAATAGAATTTGGGGAAACATTTTCTCTGGTAGCCAGATTGGATACTGTAAGAGAAGTTATAGCAACAACAACTCAAAACAAGTGGAAAGTATATCAGATGGATCTCAAATCAGCCTTCTTGAGTGATATTCTAGAAGAAGAAATTTATGTGCAACAGCCTCTAGGTTATGAAGTTGAAGGTAAAGAAGATAAAGTTTACAAGTTGAAGAAAGTGCTCTATGGACTGAAGCGAGCACCTAGAGCATGGTATAGTAGAATTTACAGTTACATGATTAAGAATGGATTTTCTAGAAGTAGCATTGAGCCTACCTTGTACACAAAGGTAAATAAACATGGACATATTTTGATTGTTTTCTTACGTGTTGATGATATGATTTTTACAGGTGATCTTGAGTTAGATGAATTTAAAGCAACCATGATGAAAGAATTTGAGATGACAGATCTTGGTCTCATGAAATATTTTCTTGGCATAGAAGTTGAGCAATCTAAAAAATGAATTTATTTTCCAAAATAAATATGTTAGAGATTTGCTGAAAATGTTTAGGATGGATGATTGCAAACCTGTACCTACACCAATTGCAACAAGTAAAAATTTAAGTAAGGATGATAAAGGATCAGATGTCAATCCAAATCTATTCAAAATATTGGTTGGAAGCCTCATGTATCTCACAACTACAAGACCGGATATTATGCAAGGAGTGAGTTTGATTTCCAAATTTATGGAGACTCCAAAAAATACACATTGGAGTGTTGGAAAAATGATTCTGAGATACATAGCAGGACCTCGAGATTGTGGCATAATGTATGCAAACACAGAAAAGAAAGATTTGATTGGATTTACATATAGTGATTTTGCAGGAAGTTTGGATGATAGGAAGAGCACTTCCGGTTATGTGCTCCATCTTGGTTCAGGTGTGATAGCATGGGCATCTAAGAAACAAACCATTGTGATACTATCATAAAAAAAAGTAGAATATGTAGCAACAACTTTAGCAGCATGTCAAGCAGTATGGTTAAGAAGAGTATTGGATGGACTCAAGAAGAAACAACAAGGATCAACATCAATATATTTTGAAAACATTTCAATGATTGCACTATCCAAGAATAGTGGTTTCATCAAAAGAGCAAGCATATTGATACCAAATATCACTTTATTAGAGAACTTGTGAGAAATGGAGAAGTTCACTTGAAGCCTTGTAAATCTTGTGATCAATTGGCTAATATATTTACAAAGCGATTAGAAATATATGTGTTTGAGTTTCAAAAAAGAAAATTGGGTGTTGTAAGCCTAGCTGAGACATAAACTAGTAGGCATGTTTGAGTTGTCATGAGTTATGTTTTAGTTTAGCAGTCGTAATAAAGCGGGAGTGTTAAAATAATTAATTAAATCCCGCATGAAGAGTTAGGCAATCAGTTAAGTAAGTGCTAAGTTATGTGATAGATAAATTTGGTGAGTGAGTTAGAGAGTCAGTTAAGTGAGCGTTAAGCAAGTTGAGTTATGTCATAGATGAGTTTGGTAAGTGTGTGCATGTCAAGTGAGTTAGGATAAATACCCTTCGCCGGGTTTATTGTATTCAACAAGAGTGTGATTGAAGTTCATGTGATTAATAGAATAACTGCAACTCGTTTATGTTATTGTGTGAAAAATTTGTGTAATTTGTGCCTTTACTCTTCTACCTTACCAACATCTTTACCATCTCCACACCTAATTATGGCTATGCTTTATAAAACAAAGAGAAAGTCGACTGAACCCCAGAAAGTCTTGATTCGATATGTGATGCCAAAGATACCAGAGGCATAAAAGAGTTGGGTACTAGATCAAACTCGCAAGTAAGAATAACTACTCTCTACAACGAATGACATATCTCCCCATAGTAGCTACCTCCGAACTATAGATCTAAGATTAGCGTAAGATAAATAGTCATTTACTATTCATTCTAAACTAAAGAGAGAGCTAAGAATTTAAAGCATGGCTACCAAATACGTTTGAATCGAGGTTTTAAATACGAAAATCTGTTTTAAATACAAAAATTCGCTAATACTATTCATATACCGAATAATTCTATAAAATTTGATCAGGTTTAGGTATAGTTCGGTCCAAGTAAAGTTTGTTAATATAATATATATGAAATAAATTCCAAGGCAAATAGATTGTTGATTCCCTAGCATAGCTAAGGGAATTACGTGCCTAAACACAAATAGCTGCAGGATAAAACTAGAAAATCAAATTTCATTTTATGAGATTTATGAGTTATTTAAATTTTATAGGTTAGAATCCCATATTAATTAAATTAGATAGGTGGATAAATGAATAATAATAATTTTTATCTTACCAAAGTTCTAAACGCATGTTATTATTATACTAATTTCAAAAGTAAGTTATAGCTTATAAGACATGGTTATTAGCAGCATTAATGCTAAGACTGAATCTATTTGTTTCGGGTGATCCACACAACTGGACTCTATCTGAATCTTATTTTCTCTGTCGTCGATTTTTTTTTTCGGGTGATCCACACAGCTCGACTCTATCGAGAAGAAAACCAAATAGGAAATTTCTTTTGTTTTAATTTTATTCTCCTTAAGGAGAAACTTATTTTCTCTATCATCGTTTTTTTTCGGGTGATCCACACAGTTGGAATCTATCAAGAAGAAAACCAAATCGAAGTAATGGGAAATAGGATTTTTTTTTTGGTTTTAATTTTATTCTCCTTAAGGAGCCCAAAACTAGAGGAAAAAACAATGAAAGGAAAATAATTTGTGAAAATGGTTTAATTTTTATAAAAAATATTGATTTTTCTATTAAATTTTTTAGATCAAATAATTTTTTATATTAATTTTGTAAATATGAATGGAAAATTATACATAAATAATTTTTAAAATTATGGAAGGATTTTAGATTTAAGTAAATATAGATTATTTTGTAAATGTAGTATGTTTATTTGGAAATGATTTTACATAAATAAAATTTGAAATTATGAAAAATATTTAGATTTAAGTAAACTTAAATTGTAGAGAAAAGAGATGAATGTAGATTTTTTTAAATGAATTCTATTTAAAATTAAAAGTTATTTAAAATTAAAAATAAATTAGAGAAAAAATAAGACAAAGATATAAAATCTAAAATATATAATATATATTTTAGAAAAAATATTTAAGATGTATATTGTCGAATTTATTTCTAATTGAATTTTTTTCATTCTAATTTTTATGGTATCTTAAGGTAGGCTTCTCTGGAATAAGCACGAATGGGAAGAAGATCTTTCCTTTCCCCTACACCACCAGTGAAGGATGGAAGCAATAGCTACCCAATTTTGACACTTGGCGATCAATATTCATAATCATGATACTTCCAAAGCCTTTATTCTCACAGAAACATGATCAGAACTGGGAACTGGCCGTTTATGCATCAGGGAATCTATGGAGTACACTATGCATTTAGGGTAACAAGAGATAAAATCTTAAGGCTTGGTTACAATTGTCCTGACATCTTTGCCAATCTCACATAAAAAAAGATAAAGATAACTAGGAGGAAAGAACATGGGAAAGGTAAAGATTTGCATCACATCGGAGCGAAAGGAGGTCTGTGTGCATTTATGTATGTGATAATCACTCATCCTCGCACCTTCTCACCATAAAAAATGTTTCATTAAAGGATTTTCTATTAGATTGTCTTTCTGCCCATTAGGTTCAAGGTTAATAGGAATTACACCCTACTGTAAGTGTTTAGTTGGTGAGGTGGATGAGTGGTACCATAGCTTAAACAACAGCACACTCGACCTGAGGAACAACACATCTAGCTCTGAGGATCTTGAGAGATTGGGGGAATTGGAGGTAAGTAATTTTAGGCTTTGAGTATCAAACTATTTGTTTCTGAAGGTTCTGGACTATCATAGGGTTATGGGAAGCATTTGAAGCTGAACAACCAAAAAAAAAAGTGGGGGCTTGCTTGAAATGCTATCTACGTGGGGGGAGGTGTGCATATTTTCCTTCTGTTTTTATCTGCCACATAAATGAAGATGTCTTGCACAAATAGAAATAGCACATGTACATGCTATGGGTATGAGTCTCGGGCATGTATGAGTCACGACTGTGTTTGATTGTTACATGACTGTACCGACTCCTATGTATATAAGAAGGCTAGGGAATGAAGCCATAAGGTCCGAAGGTGTTGCAGTTACTCACAAGGTTTTTCATTCCGCGTTTGGGATTGCTTAGAATGCTACCTGAGTGGGGGGAGGTGTGCATGATTTCTTTTTTGATTCTATCTGCCATTGTAATTCTGAGAGAAATGGTCAAAACGATTATAGGCACAAATGTTCACATGGGGACATATAATCCATAGAAGGATTACGCTCTCCACCCGTACTCCCGTCCTCACACTATTGTTTGTGCTCAATCTAGTCTCCTAAATTGAGTTCATTTAATTGTCAACTAGGGTTGGTAAACTGTTGAAGTGAAGTGCACTGTATATGCCTAGGTGTTTGTCTCTTAATGCGTTGTGTTTAGTGTTTTATGATGTTTTTGGTCTTTTGTGATGATTTATGATGTTTTTGGTCTTTTGGTGGTTTTTATGTTCTCAAGGAAAATGACTAAAAAGCTAGTGGAAAGAAGCTACTGGTTAAAAATAGAGTGAAGCCTAATTGGTTGATGACAAATGACAAATGCAAATGCAAATACTGAAACAAAATCAAACCTAAACTATGACTAAGCAAAATACAAAGCTTGATAATGACTTTAAGGAAATGAATCAAAACATAAACTTAACTTGTCCAATTCTTTCATCAAAGGTATTTTGGGAGAGCTTGAGAAATGGTCAGCTAAGTATACAAATTCTTCTAACTAAACAATTAAACAACTAGTTTATAATGATGCAACATTTTATCCATGATTAAAGATTTGTTGAAGCATATTTGGAGGAAAACATTGATACCATCATAAGATCTCTACTCTAATACTAGTTCCTAGCTCTATTCTGCAACTTAGTTAAACATCACTAAACCTTACTCAAGAGTTATAGATTTCTTTTTAAAGTAGTCTTTTGAGGAAAGGCTTTGTTTATGGAGTGGTAAAGAAGTTGCAAAAGTACTTCAGGCTTGGAAATGATATTGTCTTCTGTTCATATGGTTATGAATCAATTATAGATTTGGAACAAGAAGAGATTTTGTAAATAATGAAGGCCGTTTTGTTAAGTTTAACAACTAATGTAATCTAATATGTAGTGGATGACAACTAATTGTGGAGTGAAAATGCAATGAGTTAAGCTAAAACTGAACTTAAGATGTCACTAGTCTAAAACAGTGCTGAACTAACAAGCCATTATCAAACTTAAAACAAAATAACAGAGCATGAATTGAATGCAATTTGACTCCGGAGTACCCTAACTAAGTTATCATGCATTAATCTATGGGATTCTACAGCCTGTTTTGTCCATCGTGATTGGTATTGTGGAAGAGCTTCTTAGAACAATCCTGGCTGTACAATTCAGTGCAAATGCAAACATACAGACTGAAAGCAATTTAAAAACTAAGACATCACAGCTATCTCCTACCCATCATTATGATATTTTGGAAGGGCGTTTTAAGAGTAAGAGCAGCTATGCTACTTAGTGCAAACAAACAACTGAAACGTTCAGTATCACAGTCATGCCTTAGACATCATAAGGATTTTTTGGAAGAGTTTTCTTAGTATAAGTTCAACTGTGATAGTGAACAAAAGAAATTACAATTAAATCCTACAACACTATAGCCATTTCTCATTCATTATCATGATCTTTTGGAAGAGTTTCTTCTTTTGGAAGAGTTCTTAGAACAAGTATAACTATAGTAGCTAATGAAATTAACTATGAACTCAAACTTCAAAAACGTAAAAACAACTAAGATACTTATCTAAATTACGAAAGTAAAGCCGTGCAGGAGGCAGGGGCCCTCTACCACCAGACGGAATCTAACTCCAAATCAAATCAACGCTTTCAAAACAATACTGTCTTCTTCATTAAAGGAGAAATAACTTGAACAGAGCAATCTGCGTCTTCAGAAATGTAGCACAGAATCTAAGCAAAATCTAGCCTATCTCTCGGTTTCCCAAGTGTTTTTATAACAAATTTACATAACAAGATTTGCAACAATTCGAGGATCCTTGTCTTTCCTTATCGAAATCACATTAGGACTCTTGAAGATGGCAACGTGAAGAAAAAAAGGACATCTGGACTAAGATAGTCCTATTAGAAGTCTGCCTTCTTAAATGTGTTCCCACGTACCAAAACCACGTCCAGAATTCGTTTCTTCCTTCATGGTGAGCAACGAACAATGTAGACATGACGTGGAATATACCCATATGCGGTTTTTCTTGAGAGGCCACCTGGAACATGCCTAAACGTGAAGACAGCTGCAGAATTTCCGGTTAGCTACGGAATGTCTGCATTCTGCAGCTAGTTCCGGTCAAAATGCATTACAATGAAAAAAATCACAAAACTTAGCAAGTTAGCCATGTTAATCATTCTAAAAGTAATTTTAACTAATTTCATTGATCAATTGGGTCTGGGATAATAATGGACAAAGGAAAATGAGGTAAAGTAAGATGAAAGAAAGCACAATCTTGAGGCTCAACATACCCCCACTGCTGACTTCTTGCATGTCCTCATGCAATTTATTCCATAAACTCAGAGGCTTCTGCAAGAACATCCAATCCTCTCCTTCTTCTTTGCCTGGAAGCGAAAGATCTTCTGGGTTTTCTGATGACAAGTTTGAACCTTAAGTTGATAAGTGCCCTGATTAGCTTCTTGTTCCTCTTTTTCAACTTTTCATTAGCCTTTTCCACTTTGTCCATATGTAGAGATAAGGTTGAGTTCATATTGGTTTTGAGTTTGACTTGTTCCTTCAGAATATCATTCTCATTTTTGATGTCTCTATTAAGTATTTCCAGCTCATACCTATCCCTTCTTAACACATCTATTTCGGACAGTGGAGGACTAGGGGTTCTGTCTCTACTCTCTGAAGCTTTCCTTTCCAATGTTTCAACATAGTCATAAACTTCTTGCTGAGCAGGGTCAATTTCAGGGGTTTCTTCATTAAAATCCTCTTCAACATCTTCTTCAATAGATGTTTCCTCATCTTCTATATTTATCACCCTTGTTTGTTTGATCTGAGTTTTCCTTAGTTTCCCCCTGAGTCTATGGCTTCTTCTTGGTTGGGATGATCCCTCTCCTTTTTCTGTGGCAGATTTTCTGATTACCCTCTCTTTCTTAAGTTGTCTCTTAATTTGAGTCAACTTCTCTGAGATTATTTCCTCACTACTTTCCTGTATTGTTTTGTCAATTTCAATTTTTGAGGCTCTCCATTTTCTGCTTCTCCTTGTAGGCTATTGTTCAGGTGAGGGCTCTTTTGGCTCTTCAAAATGATTTCTTATCAAGAAATTATCCCAAGTATCATTTGTTTTGGCTAAATGGTGTTCAATTAAAATCTTAACCAAGCCATGATGGTATAGAGTTGTCTCTAAGAATTGGACCCTTCTTTGAACACAAGAAGCCATCTTTTTCAAACTTTGAAGCAAGAAATAGGGTAAGTTTAACTCTTCCTCCAGAAAATGAATTATCAGTCTAATATGGTAAACATAAAATGTGCCATATCTACCTTCACATGTGATAAATTTTTGCAGAATAAGCAATATATTTCTCCACTTATTTTTCAATGCAGAACTTGGAATTCCCTTCTTAAACACAGTGACATCCATACCTGGTGATTTTAGAATTTGCTTCCATGATTCATTATGGAATTCTCTGTTTTTGAACCATCTCTCTCCATTTCTAAGCAATCCTGTTGCTTCTGCAATGAAAACTTCAGTAACAGTGAATTTAACATCTCCCACTTCAACCTCAGCTCCTTGAAATGACCTTGCAAATGTTTAAGTGACTTCTTTGTGGAAGCCATTAAATTTCTCAAGAAATTGTAGCCATCCTACCTGTTGCAACATTTCTTTACTTTGAGGGTATCCTTCCAGATATTTTGTACCCACTGGTTCAGTTCTTACAATGAAGCCCATAATTCTTTCTTCAATCTTCAGATTAATACTCTTTCTGCCCACGGAAACAATAACTTCGACCTTCAAACTGATATACTTCTGGTTCACGGTGACAATGGCTTCAATCTTCAAACTGATATACTTCGGGTTCACAGTGACAATGGCTTCAATATTCAAATTGATATACCTATGGTTGACAGTGATAATAGCTTCAAATTCCACACTGATATACCTCTGTTTCTTGATGATAATGGCTTCAAATTCCACACTAATATATCTCTGCGTTTACGGTGATAATGCCTCAATCTCTGCTCACGGTGACAATGCTTCAGTCTCTGCTCACGGTGATAATGCTTCAATCTTTGCTCACGGTGATAGTGGTTTGATATTTCAAATTGATATACCTCTGCTCACGGTGATAGGGATATCTCTGTTTTGCGGAATGAAATGATGAAGGGCTGGCTACGGAATGGAGTGATGGAGGTAGTTACAGAATGAGTTAATGAAATGAGGTGAAGACAACAAATTAATGAGTGAAAAGACTGCGGATATTTTTTTACAACGGAAAAAAAAAATCATCATTAAATGATTTGGCTGGGTGATGTGAGGAAATCAAACACTTCAGCCTTTTTAACCGCTTAAATGATGGTCGGGTATAGAATTTGAAATGAGATATTTTTATCCAAAGTTTGTGGAGGGTATATTGGACATGATCAATAAAAATAATCAAAACAACTTTTTCGAATGATTCATAACTAAAACTATGCTAAAGTTTATGATATGCCATTATAATCAAAACTTGTTACCTTTGCTTTTCATTTTCTTTTTGTGGTCTTTGTCTTCTTTGTTCTCCTTTGGAAGAGTCTTCATAAACCTTCTTGATTCTTCTTATTCATGGATATACTGGATCTTCTTGTTGCAATTCAAATGTCTGCTGATTAGTGTCTTCAGGATCTGTAGCTGCGGAATGACTGTCTGGCTGCGGAAAGTCTGATCAGCTGCAGAATGTCTGTTAAGCTGCAGAATGTACCTGTAGAGAATTTTAATCATGGAATGGAGTGGTTTGGGATATAAGTGAAATGTTATATGGCATGAATGAAGATGGATGATGAGTCATGATATGTATGAAGTGGATGATGAAATGGAATGGATTCAATTTATGAAATGGAGTGGAAGAATATAAGAAATGGCCTGCAATCCATGACATGTGTTATTCATTTGCAACAAGACATCAAACTTTAAATTTTGACATGGAAATGAGGCGGATGGAGTATGGATTGAGATGAATGATATATGGAATGAAGTGAAGTATGAATGAATGAATGAAATGGAGTATGGATGGATAAGTGAATGGAATGAAATGAAATGAAATGGATCATAAGTACAATGGATCTGAACTTATGATTTTGTAACAGCTGCTTGCAAAAACAAAATGGGAAAAGTTAGAGTGTCAGAAAAAATCTGATTTTCACCCTATCTTTTCTGTATAAACATGCAAATCAATGATTGGTTTTCATGTTTATACCTTATTTTTATTATTATTATTATTATTTTTATTTTTATTTTCAAAATAAATGCTTCAGAAAATTCAATCAAGTTGATCAAGAAGAAAGATTCTTCTTCATTAACTTCACATCACTGTTTTCCTGGAACTTCTTGACAAATTCTTCTCTTGAGAGTGGTTTGTGATACAGCTTCAATCTATGACCATTCACAAGAAAAGTGACCTCTTCTTCATCTATTGTCCTGATTTTTACTGCTCCATTATCAAAAATTTCAACAATTTCATATGGCCCAAGCCAATGTGTTTGAAATTTACCTTGAAAATCCTTGAATTTTGAATCAAACAAGAGAGCCCAGTCACCTTCTTTGAATTTATTCTCTTTGATGTACTTATCATGCCATCTAGTCCTTTGCTGTTGGACTAGACTTGTTTTCTAAACTGCATCTTGTCTGATCTCATCCAATTCATTAATCTGCTCCAATCTATGCTTTTGTGCCTCCGTTAAATCAAGTCCTAGCTGAACTGCCATTTTGAAAGTTTGAATCTGGAACTCTATGGGGAACAAAAATTGCTTTCCATAAACAAGTTCATAAGGAGTATGGCCTGTTTTGTTTCTCCATGTAGTTCTATAGGCCCACAAGGCTTCAGGAAGCCTATCTACCCAATCTTTTCTATGTAAATGAACAGTCTTTGTTAGGATTCCTTCAATGACCTTATTAGTAGATTCCACTTGACCATTTGCTTGTGGATGATAAGGAGTAGATTTTCTATGCCTGATTTTGTACCTCTCCATCATTTCCTCCACTAGCCTTGATGTAAATTGAGCTCCTTGATCTGTAACAATTTCCCTTGGGACACCAAAACGAGTAAAAATATCCTCAAAAAGAAAAGTAACTACAGATGCTTCATTAGCAACAAGTAATGGTTTAGCTTCTACCCATTTAGTAACATAATCAATGCAAACTAATATATATTTCTTTTGTCTTGATGGAGGACTAATAGGTCCTACAAAATCCAAAGCCCATTTTTCAAAAGGTTCAATATGTACCCGAGGTTGTAATGGCATCTCACCTGAAGGAGAAGGTTTCCCTACCCTTTGGCAACTGTCACACCTTTTGACATACTCCTTAGCATCTTTAAACAAGGATGGCCAATAATATCCTAAATTAAGGATCTTATAGGCCGTCCTCTTATCTGCAAAGTGTCCGCCACAAGGTTCGTCATGACATGCCTTGAGAATCTCAGGCATCTCATCTTCACGAACACACCTTCTAATGATCAAATCTGGACCTGTCTTGTACAACTCATTAGCGACCCATGAATATTTTGCACTGTCATAAATAATTTTTCTTTTATCCCTTGCATTCATTATTGAAGGAAATTTTCCTGAAACTAAATAATTAGCAATATCAGCAAACCATGGAGTTTGAGTAGAAATTGCAAAAAGATATTCATCAGGAAATTGATCTTCAACTGGAGTGTCATCTTTGATATTTTGAAGTCTAGATAGGAAATCAGCTACTGTGTTTTGTTTTCCAGGCCTATCTAGAATGGTAATGTTGAATTCTTGTAAGAGCAATAACCATCTTATGACTCTGCCATTAGTAATTGATTTTTTTATTAAGTATCTAATTGCAGAATGATCAGTGTGAAAAAAAGTTTCATAGCCTGTTATATAGTGTCTGAATTTGTTTATGGCATGATCAACAGCTCAAAACTCTGAATTACGTATATTTGTATCCCCAGAGCCAATGCATCAGACACAGATGGCATAGGGAATCAATCCTTTTTGTCCCACATCGCTCCTGCCCAGATCTGGCGACTGAGATATGAAAGGTAACTTTCTGCTAGGTCCCTAATATATGTGCTTCAGAAATTTTATTTTCGTGGTCTTAAAGGCTAATCAAACGAATTCCACTGAATTCACAATCTTTGTAAGTAATTGGAAGAGTGAGATAAAGATGTGTTGCGAAGTTTATGTAAAATCTCCGATACATCCAAATCTGTAAAACTCCTAACACCTTTTTGACAACTTGGAATAGATAAGTTAGAGATGACTTCAACTTTTGACTCATCAACTCTAATCCCATCCCCTGAAATGTGATGCCCCAAAACAATACCTTCAATAAACATCATGAAACATTTCTCATGACTAAGTGAAAGATTTGCTTCTTGACATCTCTTTAAAACTTTTTCCAAGTTTGCCTTGACATCTCTTTAAGACTTTTTCCAAGTTTTCTAAAGCTTCTTCAAATGTGTTTCCATAAACTGTAAAATCATCCATGTATACCTCTACACAGTCATGTATTAGATCTGAAAAAATTCCTAATACTGCCCTTTGGAATGTTGCAGGTGCATTGCATAATCCAAATGGCAATACTCGGTAAGCATAGGTACCCCAAGGACAGGTAAATGTGGTTTTATCTTGATCTTCAAGTGCTACTTGGATTTGGTTGTAACCACTAAACCCATATAGGAATGAGAAGTACTTTTTGACAGCTAATGTATCTAACACTTGATCTATGAAAGGTAAGGGAAAATGGTCTTTAAGAGTAGCTTTGTTTAGTTCTCGGTAGTCAACACATACCCTCCATTTACCATTTTTCTTTGGCACAATTACCAAAGGATAAACCCACTGACTATCTGAAATGGGATAGATAAAATTGACATTTAACAATTTTTGCAATTCTTTTTTAACAATCTCCCTGATATTTGGATTCATCCGTCTTTGAGGTTGTCTGATTGGTTTGCAATTTTCCTCTATATAGATGTGATGAGTGCATGTCTTGGGGCTTATCCCTTTCATGTCAGTGTATTCCCATGCATATGCAGAAGAGTGTCTCTGTAATACTTTGACTAACTTTTCTTGTTGAGATTTCTCTAGGTTCTTATTTATGTTCAAAGTTTTGCCTGGAAAGATCTCACTTGTAGAGATGCCAAATTTATCCATAGAATGAAGAGACATCTGCCTTGATGACAAAAACTCAATATTGGATCCCTCTTGAAATGATTCATGTTTGTGTTCTGGAGAGGATTCAAAGTTTTCTAGAGTATTCAGACTTTGATTATCTTCACTAATTTCTGAAATTGTGAAGAGAGGTTGTAAATCTTCTTCATCCTCTATCCATTGAGTGTCATCTAAATCTGTAATTGTCCTAGCTGGAGGATATAAAGTGAATTTCTTTATTTAAATACCATCAGAGATATACATATCACCGGATCTACAACTAATAAAAGCATCAGCTGTAGCCAACCAAGGTCTTCCTAATATAACAGGATGGCCTCCTAGATTATTCTTAGGAGTTAGGATCATGAAATCCACATGGTACTCCCAAGAATCTAGGGACACTGGAATGTCTTCTATTACCCCATCTGGTTTGATCACAGACCTGTCTGCTAATTGTAATAATGTGGGTGTAAAGAGAAGATTAGGAAGTTTCAGTTTATCCATGATTTGTCTACTCATGATATTGATTGCTGCTCCTAAATCAATGAGTGTGTTCTGGATTTCAATTCCATTGATGTGAATTTTAACAACTGGATTTCCTGGGTCAAGATACTTTGGAATAGCAATCTTGCCCATCATAATGTCTGCTATTTTTCCTGCCAGTTGAATTTTCTTTGTTTCTCTTATTCTTCTTCTTGTTTTCTTCATACTCAACTCCTTTATTGTTTTGGCTAAAATTGGAATTTCCTTGATGGCTTGTAATAATGGAATTTTAATGCAAACATTTCTCATCTCATCTAGGAAATCATAATTAGGCACCATAATTTTTTTTTCTACACCTCTATCAATTTGTAATCTTTCTGGAAAGGGAGGTATAGAAGTAGATGTGGATGGTTGCTCTAATACAGGAGTTGAAATTATTGGATCTTTTTGCTTTAATTTTTCAGTGTTTGGGTCTTGAAAATATGTGTCTCCCTCAAGACTTTTATTCACCCATAGAGAGTCTTCCTCAGAGTTATCTTGTTCTTGTATGATCACAGAAGGTTTCCTCTTTTCAAGTATTCTTCCAGACCTAAGTTGAACATCACTAAGGTCTAAAGGAGTAATTAAATAAGTTGGAAACAGTTGGCCTTCTATCATGTATGTGTTCTGAGGATTTTTATTATTGGGGTTTGGTATGGGTTGAGCAAGAAATTGATTTGATTTTTGAGGGAATGGTAATGAAAGTGGTTGATTTTGATGTGGTTGGTTCTGATGATGTTGTTGAGGATTTTGTTGAAGATTTTGAGGAAAATTTTGTTGAGGATTTTGAGGATAAAAATGTGGGTATGGTGGATAGGATGGTGGATACTGATAGTATGGGGAGTATCTTCCATAAGGACTTTGTGATCCTTGTGCCCAAGCTGGAGATTGATTTTGAAATTGAGGCCAAGGTTGCTGCCAAGAATTCCAAGGTGGAGGTTGATTATACATTTGATCATGGAATCCTTGTGTCTGAGGTCCCTGCCAAGGCCTTCTAGATACAAAATTGAGAGACTCTATGGAATCTGTAAGAGTTTCCTCCTAAAAAACAGCTTTGAGACCAAGAAGAGAAGGACAATTCTTGGTCTCATGTTTTTCAGAACAAATGACACAGGTCTCTACAACTTTTACATCCAATGGACACTCCCTCAAGGCATGTTTCTTTCTACATTTGGGACAAAAGATTGCCAAGGCATCAGATTCAGCTTTTTGCTTGTTTTGTATCTTAAGGGTGTCTATTTGTTCACTAAGACTCCCTAAGATGTCAGATTTGAAATCATCAAGCATGTGTCCTATTTCTGATCTACTTATTGTCCCAGAAGCAGACTTACTTGCCCTTGCAAGAGCAGGATCTCTTGGACCTTTTATAGTTTTAGATTTCCCTCTTGAAAGGTTGATACATAACTCAGATATTTCAGGTAATGTGAGCTGTGATATATCCCCTTTTCCCATCATGTTAAGGATATCCAACCACTCATCCCTAATTGTTTTCAACAAAAGAGCTTTTAAGGTGTCTTGATCTAGGTTTTCCATTTTTGCTCTTTTGATGTTGTAATGAAATCTCTCCAACAAATCTTCCAAGTTTTCATCTTCTTTTTGTAACATCTTAAAAACTTCTTCCTTATGATTGACCGGCATACAATAATCCAGATACCTCTCTAGAAATGCTTGTTTCATGTCTTCCCATGTCCTAATAGAACTGTTGATCAAACTCATAAACCACTTCAATGCTGCTCCTTTCAAGGTTGAAGGGAATAATTTTAGTTTTTGAGCATCTTGTAAGTAGTCATAAGTTCTACACAGAACTTCGAATTCAAATAGGAAGGTTTCAGGATCTTCAGTTTTAAGTCCATAGAAGTTTGGAAGGACAGAGGGTGAAATTTTTTTCATGGTTGTATTGGTTTCTTCATCAATTATAGGGAACCCAAAAGAGTTTCCTATTTCTCTTCTACCTCTTCCTCCATCTGCACCTCTACCTCCTTCTCCTCTACCTCCTTCTCCCCTACCTCTACCTCTACCTCCAAATAATGTGTGTTCTCCATTAAAGACTCCTCCTCCCCCTTCTTTTGCCATGATTGACTCTCCCGTGGAAGTGGAAAAGTTTGTGTCCCTAACAGGAGTCTTTAGATCTTCTTCTAAGGCAGGTTCAGTGGATGAAGTGGAAGGTTTCTCTAATGGGATATCTGATCTTAGGTCTTCTAGAAGTCCAGGATCAGTAAAGGATGGAATATGGGTCTGAGTTGAAGGTGTACTAGCTCTTGGTCTAGGTGAAACAAGTGGTGTTCTAGGAATCAAATTTCTGCTTCTGCTGCTTATAAATCTACCCCTTGAATCTCTCTCTCTACGCATATAATTGTTTTTGGAAGTTAAGAAACAAAAGTTACCTAGTTTTCACTTCCCCGGCAACGGCGCCAAAATGTTTGTGCTCAACCTAGTCTCCTAAATTGAGTTCATTTAATTGTCAACCAGGGTTGGTAAACTGCTGAAGTGAAGTGCACTGTATGTGCCTAGGTGTTTGTCTCTTAATGTGTTGTGTTTAGTGTTTTATGATGTTTTTTGTCTTTTGTGATGATTTATGATTTTTTTGGTCTTTTGGTGGTTTTTAAGTTCACAAGGAAAATGACTAAAAATCTAGTGGAAAGAAGCTACTGATTAAAAACAGAGTGAAGCCTAATTGGTTGATGACAAATGACAAATGCAAATGCAAATACTGAAACAAAATCAAACCTAAACTATGACTAAGCAAAATACAAAGCTTGATAATGACTTTAAGGAAATGAATCAAAACATAAACTTAACTTGTCCAATTCTTTCATCAAAGGTATTTTGGGAGAGCTTGAGAAATGGTCAGCTAAGTATACAAATTCTCCTAACTAAACAATTAAACAATTAGCTTATAATGATGCAACATTTTATCCATGATTAAAGATTTGTTGAAGCATATTTGGAGGAAAACATTGATACCATCATAAGATCTCTACTCTAAGACTAGTTCCTAACTCTATTCTGCAACTTAGTTAATCATCACTAAACCTTACTCAAGAGTTATAGATTTCTTTTTAAAGTAGTCTTTTGAGGAAAGGCTTTGTTTATGAAGTGGTAAAGAAGTTGCAAAAGTTCAGGCCTTGAAATGGTACTGTCTTCTGTTCATATGGTTATGAATCAATTATAGATTTGGAACAAGAAGAGGTTTTGTAAATAATGAAGGTCGTTTTGTTAAGTTTAACAACTAATGTAATCTAATATGCAGTGGATGACAACTAATTGTGGAGTGAAAATGCAATGAGTTAAGCTAAAACTGAACTTAAGATGTCACTAGTCTAAAACAGTGTTGAACTAACAAGCCATTATCAAACTTAAAACAAAATAATAGAGCATGAATTGAATGCAATTTGACTCCGGAGTACCCTAACTAAGTTATCATGCATTAATCTATGGGATTCTACAGCCTGTTTTTTCCATCATGATTGGTATTTTGGAAGAGCTTCTTAGAACAATCCTGACTGTACAATTTAGTGCAAATGCAAACATAAAGACTGAAAGAAATTTAAAAACTAAGACATCACAACTATCTCCTACCCATCATTATGGTATTTTGGAAGGGCATTTTAAGAGTAAGATCAGCTATGCTACTTAGTGCAAACAAACAACTGAAACGTTCAGTATCACAGTCATGCCTTAGACATCATAAGGATTTTTTGGAAGAGTTTTCTTAGTATAAGTTCAACTGTGATAGTGAACAAAAGAAATTACAATTAAATCCTACAACACTATAGCCATTTCCCATTCATTATCATGATCTTTTGGAAGAGTTTCTTCTTTTGGAAGAGTTCTTAGAACAATTATAACTATAGTGGCTAATGAAATTAACTACGAACTAAAACTTCAAAAACGTAAAAACAACTAAGATACTTATCTAAATTACGAAAGTAAAGCCGTGCAGGAGGCAGGGGCCCTCTACCACCAGACGGAATCTAACTCCAAATCAACTCAACGCGTTCAAAGCAATGCTGTCCTCTTCATTAAAGTAGAAATAACTTGAAACAGAGTATTCTTCGTTTTCAGAAATATAGCATGAAATCTAAGCAAAATCTAGCCTATCTCTCGGTTTCCCAAGTGTTTTTATAACAAATTTACATAACAGAACTTGCAACAATACAGGGATCCTTGTATTTCCTTATCAAAATCACATTCGGACTCTGAAGATGGCAACGTAAAGAGAAAAAGGACATCTGGACTAAGACAGTCCTATTAGAAGTCTGCTTCCTTAAATGAGTTCCCACGTACCAAAACCACGTCCAGAATTTGGTTCTTCCTTCATGGTGAGCAACGAATGATGTGGACATGACGTGGAATTTACCCATATGTGGTTTTTCTTGAGAGGACACCTGGAACATGCCTAAACGTGAAGACAGCTGCAGAATTGCCGGTTAGCTACGGAATGTCTGCATTCTGCAGCTAGTTCCGGTCAAAATGCATTATAATGACAAAAATCACAAAACTTAGCAAGTCAGTCATGTTAATCATTCTAAAAGTAATTTTAACTAAATTCATTGATCAATTGGGTCTAGGATAACAAGGGACAAAGGAAAATGAGGTAAAGTAAGATGAAAGAAAGCACACCCGTGGGCTCAACAATTTGTGCGAATTTAAAACATAAGAATTTGAGGTGACAATTCTCGTTAAGTTGGTAACTTTGTTTTCTCTAACAAAACCATTAATTGAAAACTTTCATCTTCATAGTCATCACCATTAAGATTTCTAGGTATGGCCATGGATAGATGAGCGGTTGCTTCATATATAGTGTGAATAAAAGTCTTCATCCATTCTGCCCTTCAATTATCATCTTTGAACAACAGGACAACTCTGCTACAGGACTTCAGTTCCTTTTGGATATCAAAGCCTATGTTGCTTATGGAAATAGTGAAGTTCGATCCACCAACACTTGTTGGTGAAATCTCCATAATTTTCCTAGCACTCATGATGCAACGCTGCTATTTTCCTTGATCAACCTTCTTTAGTAGCCTTTGTTCAACTTCGATCTATTACACATGTTTGAGGTTTTCTTCAGTCCTACCTATGGCCTCTGCAACACCTGTGACCTAACACTGGTAGCCTCGACCTTACCTCAGATGACCTCGGCTAACCTCAAAACATCCTTGGTGTGGTTTGTTTCGCTTTCTTTTAAGCCTGGGAAGTCTCGGTCAACTCTGTCCTCTTCCTGAGGCATTTTGTCCTGCCTGGTTTGGTCATTAGGTCCTTGACCCTCTGCTAGGGTTGCAACCTATACATGAAAAAACCCTTATAGACTGGGGCTAAGTAACTGCACATTCCAACCTCCTTCCTAAGGTCTTTGACCTCTCCCAGCAGACACAAACTACCTTTTATAGAACCTTGGCCCTATCTTGAATATAGAACACTCCCAAACTCAGCCTCTTCAAAAACAAACATTTGTCTCTTCTTAGGCTACGAATTTTATCCCCCCTTATTGTTATTGTTGTACCCCTATAACCCCCATGTTTTTATTATTGTGACCTTACATTATTATTGTTAGGTCAGCTAGGATTATATTGTGACCCAATGGACTCGTTTATATAGAAAGGAGGTTTTGTCATTTGTATCATCCAATAATTTTTCATTTATATAATGTAAAGGAAGTTTCCCTCTCGAAGTGGCTTATTTATAAGGAATTGATCTCTCTTTTCTTCTATTTTTGGAGCTGGTTTCATAAAATTTAGTGTCAGAGCTTTGGATTCTAGGGTTTCGATACTCCAAATAGGTCATCGTGGAATTTTTGCTATAATTTTTTTCTATGAAGGTTCAGAAGCTAAAATATTTAAACAACGAAGCCGATATCCTGGGGAACATCGCATAAAAATTTTAGATTTTGGTTCACAATATTTTCAGAGATATGATCTGTGGAAGTTAGGGTTTTTTAGGCTCCTAATTTCACCTAAAACAGGTCATCGTGGCATTTTCACTATAAATTTTTTTCTATGAATGTTCAAAAGAAAAAATATTTATAGAGCAAAGACAAAATCATGAGGAACGTAGTGTAAAAATTTCAGATCTTGGTTCGCAATATTTTCGGATATATGATCTGTGGAAATTAGGGTTTTCTTAGGCTCCCGAATTTCATCTAAAACAGGTCATCGTGGAATTTGCGCTATAACTTTTTTTCTACGAAGGTTTAGAAGCTGAAATTTTAACAAAGTGAAGCCGAATTCCTGATGAACTTTCTATAACAATTTTAGATCTTGGTTCACAATATTTTTGGAGATATGATCTATGGAATTTAGGGTTTGTTCAGGCTCCTGAGTTTCATCTCAAAGAGGTTACCGTGGTAAAATCATCATAACTCTCTCTTTGAGCATCAGATTGGAATTCTATAAAAAGTGGTCGCAAGTACACAGAGTGTAGTTTTCTATATATAAATTTGAGATCCTAAGGAGGAAACAGTGACATGTGGCATGTCATGCAAATTCGCTCTACTGAACTAGTCCATAATTAGGTCATTGTGGGAGATTGGGCATAACTTTGCCTTGAATAATCCAAATCAGTATAGACCTGTGGCGTTCAAAAGACAATTCATAGGGCTACTATAGGGCCGAATTTCATATATTTAAGATATGAAATCACATATATAATTTAGTTTCAATATCGAGATCCTCAAAAGAAAGAAAAAGGTGTGTATTTGTTTTTTAAAATTGCATAACGTTTGTTTGAAAAAGAAGTTTGAAGTGATTCCAAGGGAATATTGAAGAATTTTTATCAGTATTAGGTTCTATGATGCCTCCAAAAAATAATTCCATACCCATTAAGCCCTCAGAAAGCTATACTATGATGCATGAAGAGGAATAATTGCAGTATGAGATATCAAAATTACAGTACCAAGTGCAACAAATTTCGATCTTACAAAGAGAAATCAAAGATGACATAGATGGTTTAAAAGAAAAAATGAAGGCTAAGTTGAACGATTTTAAGGATCAAATGAAAGATAATATGGATAATGAAGTAGTGGAAGATCAAATCGAGCATCAACAACAAGTTCTCCAACTCTCAAATGATAACCTAACTTTGGTGCAGAATCGAATGAAACAACAAGAAGATCAACGTCACAACGAAAGAAGTTCTGAACCAGTCACAGAAACAAGAACTCGACAAGTAATAAAACAATCAATTTTAGATTATCTCAGCAAGTGGAAGAACTTTCCCGTTGAATATTCCACATGGGAGGATGAGAATTTAATATAGAAGCATCAAGAAATAATCAAGCGTTGAGGACAACACCTGTTTGAAGGAGAGGGGCATGTTAGGTCCCTATATTACTAGTCTAGTCCCTTATTATGTTAGTGTAGCCCCCCTTATTGTTATTTTTTTACCCCTGTAACCCCCATATTGTTACTATTGTGCCCTTACATTATTATTGTTAGGTAGGCTAGGATTATATTGTGACCCTATGGACTCCTATATATAGAAAGGAGGTTTTGTCATTTGTATCATGCAAGCATTGTTCATTTATGTAATGTAAAGGAGGTTTCCTCCTTGAATTGGCTTATTTCTAAGGCGTTGATCTCTTTTTTCTTCTATTTTTGGAGCTAGTTTCATAACCCTACAACTGATAACCAATTCATAATATGTTCCAATCCTCATACTGAATCAAATCCTTTCTCTAAACTGAAATCCGATTTGTATACTGAAAACTGAAAATAATGCTCAAAGAGTAGAGATTATTCATCACACCTACTCACTATAATAACTGATATAAACTACTAAATTAAGTGACAAAAAAGTTCCAATGCATCCAATCAAGCAAGTGGTTGCTCGATTTCCCCCTACTCACAGTGTCTTCAAAGAAAAAGAAATACTCAAAGAATAGCAATTCAAACTTCCATCTGGATCCAATACCTGTATTGATGAACCAAGAAAATTCTACCTTCACTGATGGCTACAATAAACTAACTAAAGGATCATGGAAAACATGCAACATAAGATCTTCTGGATGATTTAAAGTAGGAAATAAAACATCATTCTAGACTGCTAGTTTTTCTATGTGTCTAAACTTATCCCCTTCGAATAGAATAGTAGTAAATTATTTTTCACTCTCATCATCCACAATGTGAAGATGTCTTGTAAACTCCCTAAACATATTTAGATGGAAGAACTGCTTGACATGTTTGATGAAAATTTGAAAACGGCTCCTCGTGTATTTCAATGGAATTGTCATTTTTATATTTAAAAGAACCAAGAAAACATGTTTCTTGTTATATTTTATCGGGGTGATCATTATAAAACTTATGATCATTTTCAAATGAAAAAACAACAGTCAATTTATCATTATTTCCTTTTAAAATAGGCAAGCACTCTAAATGTTCTTAAATCTTATCAAATACAACAGCAATATCATGTGCAATAGATTTGTCTAAAAAGGACCCTTTATTCAATTAAATAGTAATGTTATCATGATCTTCAAAAGGATCTGAGGTAACCTCTTCTCTTTTAATGATTGACTCAAAAAATGAATGAAAAGTAGAAATATTTGATTGAATACCCTCATCGCTAAATTGGTCACACACAAGCTGGCAAGATAGCAACAAACTTTCATCAAATTCAGGTTAAGGAACATGACTTCCAATAGCATGTTGTCTTATTTCATAAACAACCAAGGAAGAAACAAATGTCTGAGAATTTTCATGATTATTATGGAAGCTAGCTTCTATGTTCTGTTCATGATGTTGAAAATCATTTTCATCCAAAGCTTCTAGTATCTCTTCGTTCATGAACTGATCATATTCATAGTAACCTTCCATATATTGAATAAAACATTCAAAATGATCACAGAAGTTTTGAACCAGCAACAAATATGGGTAATATTCTTTGTATTCCTCGTAAAAAAAAGTATGAATATGCTATAAAGAAAATATACTAGCAGCAGACAAAATTTCATACCAAGAACTTGCATTTCCCTCCAAAGTTGCCATAAAAATCTTCATCAGGCAGTCTTCAGGAAAATGAATTTTTAGCTTATGTACATGCATGTGAAACTTTACCAAGTGAAGAGAAAAATCCTCTTTTTCCTAATCCTTGAATCTTGGTAAATAAGTTTTCCAATCTATGCAATTCATTCGATTTGGAAATCCTAGAATATGATCTCGATTCATAGGTGCATACCTTCTAGATTGAGAACTCATCTTGATTTGGGGATTTTTCTTCCAGTGGAGTCTTTAAATCAAATTGAAATTGTTTGGAGTCGCCAGGTGAATGATTCATCCTTCATATGTCTAACTATTTTCCACCATCAACAACAAAATCTAAAACTTGATACTCTTTCCTGAGGAATATTAAACCTCGTTCCCCAGTACGGTCACCAAAATGTTAACACTCCGTAATTTCCCAAGGCTTTGAAGGAAACCCATAGGTAACCACAAAACCACTTTGGAAGCTGGGATCTAGCCCTGCCAGCTTCAGAGAGGGATCTCTCTGTCAGATTTAACTTTGTTGATTTTAGAATTTTAGGCTAGATGTGAAGTTCAGGGTTTGGTTTTTGAATGGTTTGGTTGAAACTGAGAAGATAGGACATTGAGAAAATGGAGTCACGGGTTTGGATTGATCAAATACATCATTTACAAGCTAAAATTACAGGGTGGGTAAGCAAATTCACTGGATCCTTTAAGATATGTGGTGTAGATGAGAAGAAAATATTTAGAAATCCTATTAAAACAGAGCAATTAAGAATTCTAAGTTTACTTTTTGGTGGAAAACATAGAAAGTTTCTTAAGTCAGAGACAAAGTGTACATTTAAACAAATTCTATTCTTTATATTCTTAGAATAATTTAGATTTACAAACACATAATGAAAAGAGGAAATAATAACATTAACAAAGATAGATGCACTTCACCAATAAAATTGACACAAGAATCATGTAATGATTGCACCATATTAATAAAAATATAATCAATGGTGGCTCTGTGATATGCTTTATAATAAAATTCTTTCTTCAAACAAGTCCAAACATCTATTACTTCAAATTAAGAAATGTTTATACAAATTCTTCACAAAACATCTTAATTAGAAATATCAAGATTCATTACAAATATCTCTTAAATGTGTTACAAAAATAGAACTAAAATATAAAACAACTAAAACTATTGAATTTTCTTGGCACTATCTTTGAGGATTTATGGTGATAAAGAAGAGCAATTCGAATTCGATACCAAGTCTAATTTGATGAGGTGGCATCCAAGTCACTAAACGCTCATGGGATTCTTCCTCACGAAATTCTGAAAAACAGAGTCTAGTGATCCCTTTTAATATATCAATCCATGATAATATGTAAAAATCGAGATTGTTTGTTGTAGGTAAGTATGTTACCAAAAAAAACCTCTTTCATTTTTTGAAAATTCATTTCCACCTATTCAAAAACTGCATTTGAATACGGTGTCTAAAAACAAGAAAATAATGGAAAATATGCTTTCAACGATTCACTCTTATATCCAAAACCATAATAGTTGTTAGAAAAATGAGAGAGGTTTTTTTAAATGGGTCAATTCCTAAAAAAACCTCTTTCGATTTTGATAAATTCATTCTCATTTGTTTTTAAACCATGCCTAAAATTATTGTCTTGTATAGGAAAAAACATAGTTTTAACTGACCATTTTTTCAACTCGGTGCTAACTTTAATTGCCAATGTTCACTATTGATCTGGCGGGAGTGGGATGAAATGGATATATGACGTGGAGGTGGGAGGTGACATGGAGGCATATGGTTGGTATAAATAATTGATGTGTGAGTGCGAAACGAAGGCGTGGTAATTGAGCGGTAAGCAAGAAAGGGTATGTGGCAGTAGAGGAGTGGATGTGATGGGGAAACATGGCAAGGGAAGAATTCCAGGTGGAAACATTTTATTGGGAGAGAATTGATAGCAGGGAATCATTTGACAGGAGAAAAATGGGGTCTACAAAAGTGAGGTGGCAGACGAATAGTGGAGGAGGAGGAGGAACTGTGGTGGAGGTGATGGTGGTGTGGGGAAGTCCCCGTGGTAGGTTCTTATTGGCGCAAGAGAAATGGAGTCGTGTAATATTCCCAAATAGGGAAAGCAAAAATATAGCACATAAACATGGAAAATAGTAGTGAATACATCAATACACCATTACATGATAAAATTGTACAACCATATTATTAATCATATCAGCAAATAATAGGCACAAGATCTTGAGGATCAAGTCTCTCAAGCAATACAAAACAAGCCTCCAATAGGAAAATATGATAATACATGAGAAACACTACTATAAAAATGCCATGAGCCATGAAATCATAGTTTTAGGGCATAAACTGCTACAGGAATGATATAAAAATATAGATCTGTTGTTATATAGCTCAAATAATGTCGGGAGTGAAGATCTAGGCTCCCAAACACTTTTTGTAGATAACCCAAAAAGGGTTTCTGGAAATACCCAAAAATACAAAATGCAAAAATGTAGCCCTAGGGATGAATTACAGTTGCTATTGAATACTGGAAGGAGGTGGCTAAAACTGATATGAATGTATAGATATCATCCAATAGATCCTCCAATTGAAAGGTTGATCCCTTCCTTGAAGATCTCACCCACCAATTCAAGCACTGAATAACGTAGTCTATGAGGTGATCTACGCTGTAGATGATGGAAATAGGTTTTTCTGGTGCCAAGATATGAAATACAGCTCCTGGACCTTCCTTGCTAGCCTCCTGATGGAAGGAATGCTTCCTCCACTGAAAACTAGCTCAGAAATTTTCCCTATCAATCCTCCACCGCAACACCCTGCAACACAACACAACTCTGAACAGAAACTGTGATGTAGCTAAAGACTGAAGCTTGGCATGATGCCTGGATGTGGACTATACTTCTCAGTAATCTCTCCGAAGTAGGCACTTGAATTCCCCTGACGATGAGTGTGGGATTCCTGCTTGGGAACACCCTTGTACTAAATAGTACAGCTGTTGGCTCGAGGGGTTCAAAGGTTAAGGTTTGCCAACAAACCCCTATACTACTGGCCCTTTTAGCAGTGACCTACTTTTGCAGGCCAAAATCTCACCCAAAGCAGTATGGGAGGGTGTTGGAACTAGGTTTCCGCACCCTGAGAGAGAGTAGGTAAGTCAAGCCGATCAGCGTTCCTAGCTTATCAAGCTTGCATTTAACAGATCTAGTTACAGGCTTATATAATAGAGCACAGATCTAGTAATTACCTTCACATCCACGTGCGTAATACCAATCTATCATCACAGCAACTATAATCACAGCAATTAACAGATCATAGATTCGTATAACAGAAACAAAGATACTTTCGCAACTATAAAACAAATACTTTCGCAACTTAATCATACAACCCAAGTTCGCATTAATCATAACAAAACAAATCCAGATAACATCAGATATCAACAGTACTTTGCATATATATTAATACCAAAATCTTCTTACGATCCAAAAATACCGCCTATGCACATAGCCAGCAGGGTCCGCACACAGCAGGACTGAGGAGCTCCATGCACACAGCCAGCAGGATTCCTTCCCCAAACAACCCAACAACAGATCTAACAATTTGTGCTTAACATCAATCTCAATCCTTTCCTCCAGGTTAGTTGGTTCCTCTCCAGTCTCAATTCGGGACAAGTGATCGAGCCCAGCATTCAACCTCCCTACTTTGACAATGTTTTCAAAGTCGTACTCCTGGAATAACAGAAGCCATCGGCAGATTTTCCCCCCAACACAAGCTTATTCACCAGGTACTTCAAAGCCGAATGATCTGTAAACATTTTGAAGTGTCCTTCTAACAGGTAATGTCGATACTTCTGTAATGCATAGACCATGGCCAATCCCTCCCACTCCGTGGTGGCATAGTTGTGCGCACCCGAGAGTTTTTGACTAGCGAATGTAATGGGGTGATCAATATCTCCCTCGCCAGGCTGCGTAAGGAGCGCTCCTAGGTCGATTCCTGAAGCATCAACGTGAACATGAAATACCTTCACCCAATCAGGGAAAATAAGGATAGGCATAGAGACCATATTTTCCTTGAGTAGCTCAAAGCTCTTCTAACACTCGTCATCCCAAAGGAATGAAACATCTTTCTTAAGCAGTTTTTCCAGAGGGGCTATGATCAGCGCATATCCCTGAATGAACTTTCTGTAATAGCCCGTATGTCCAAGGATCAAATGCAGCTGCTTCTCCGTCGTAGGGATTGTCAGATTGATGATTACTGCAACTTTCGCAAGGTCCACCATTAGCCCGTGTCGGAAAACTATATGTCCGAGCAAATTTCTGAAGGGTACACAGAAGATACACTTCTTGATATTCAGGGAAATCTGGTGCTTTCGACAGGCATCCAACATCATGCGCAGGTTCGAAACGTGCATCTTTACTAAGCCAAAGACAGTCAATCATCAAAGTATACCTCCAAAATTTATGAATGAACTCTTTGAACACTGCAACTACTACCGGCGAGAATATGGCAGGAGAATTTTTTAGTCCAAACGGCATGAATTTATACTAAAAGGATCCCCATTCAGTGGAAAATGTAGTTTTGTTGCGATCTTCAGGTGTGATTCTGATTTGATGGTAACCTAAGAACCCATCAGTGAATGAATACGCCTCCTGGCCTCCTATGCTATCCATGATTTCATCGGAGAACGGTGTTGGGAAAGGATCGTGTACGCATACATCATTCAGCTTGTGCATGTCCACGCAAATGTGGATTTCCCCCTTTGTCTTCTTTTCCTGAACCACCATAGGACTCACCGAGTCTGACTATTCGACCGGTTTGATGATACCTATGGCGAGCATTTTATCGATTTCTTCCCTAACCTTCTGCTTATACTTATGTTTCAACTGATAAGGGCGCTGCTTTACAGGGCGCGCATCTGGCTTCAGCGTGATGCGCATAACCCCTAAGTCCCCTGTGATCCCCTTAAGCTCCTAAAACTTTGTCAGAAATAAGTCTTGATATTCCGTGAGTAGTTCTGCAACCTTACCTATTGTCTCATCATCCCAGTAATCCCCAATTTTAGCCAACTTGGGTTGCTCCTCTGTGCCAATGTTAACTTCTTGAAAATTCAGAGGCTTCGTGATCCAGGTGGATATCGGTGCCCTCCCACCTATTCCATTTGGACCCGCAACATCAATTCTTTCAGTTTTTCAGCTTCAGCACAACTTACTATTTTTACCAAGTTTTTGGGTCTTGCACACCCGGAGCCGTTTTGGGGAGTTAATGATCCAGGTTGATATTGGTGGCCTTCCTCCGAGTCCATTTGAACCCCCACCATCATTTATCTCAATTTGTAAGTTTCAGCACAACTTACTATTTATAACAGTTTTTCGAGTCCTGAACTTCAGAAGCCGTTTTGAGGCCCTAAATGACGTTTTTTGGGAAAACGGGGAGCAACAGAGGTCGTAGGTTGAATTCCTCGGATAGATATTTCTAACGAGCTATTGAGCACGTCAAACGGAGATTGGATGCTAAAGTTACATCCCCGAGAAGTTGAAACACCAATTTACCCAAACGGGACCCACAGTTTTGGCGCTTCATCTCCTAGGGTTAGGTTTTTGGACGTTTTGGATTTTACATTGTTTCTCAACAATAAATAGGCCTTCAAGCCTCATTGTAACACAATTCAGGGGGTTGGTAGCTGACACATCTCTTCTCAGAGATACACCTACCAACGCCCTAGTTGTTCATTTCAGTCATTTGCTTTATTAATAAAATGAAGCATTATTTCCGCTGCATCTCTGTGCTTATGGTTATATGTGTATTATGTTACGTTCTTGCATAAATCCAGATCAGTGGTATCGGAGCGGTCTGCTCTTTCTCTATTTTTCTTTTCATGTCCCCAACGCGGCCAGGGTATAAGGATTTCAACCTCGCAACCCCGACGACCCCCCATGGCAGAAGGAAAGAAAGACGAGGGAGCAGGAGATCTTATCAAAATCTTGCTCGAGGAGGCCCTCGCGAAACAGAGGAAAGCGATGATGGATAAATTTTCACAGATCCTTCCCTGGCTGCCCACCGGCGGCTTATTTACATCCAGCACGTCCACCAATAGGTCCGCAACATCCTGGACAAATCCAACACCAAGTTCAGCGAAATTCCCCCCCCCCCCCCATGGAGGAACTTAACGCAATGGAGACCATTGCTTCCTAAGGAGGGAGGAATGATCCAGGTGGATATCGGTGCCCTCCCACCTATTCCATTTGGACCCACAGCATCAATTCTTTCAGTTTTTCAGCTTCAGCATAGCTTACTATTTTTAGCAGGTTTTTGGGTCATGCACACCCAGAGCCGTTTTGGGGACTTAATGATCCAGGTGGATATTGGTGGCCACCCTCCGAGTCCATTTGAACCCCCACCATCAGTTATTTCAATTTGTAAGTTTCAACACAACTTACTATTTATAGCAGTTTTTCGGGTCCCAAACTTTCGAAGTCGTTTTGAGGCCCTAAACGACATTTTTTGGGAAAACAGGGAGCAACATTAATGTTGCTCACTCAAAAGTTGAAGTCCTCAGATAGATCTTTCTAACGAGCTATTGAGCGAGTCAAACGGAGATCAGATGCCAAAGTTACGTCCCCGGGAATTTGAAACACCAATTTACCCAAACGGGACCCACAGTTTTGGCGCTTCATCTCCTAGGGTTAGGTTTTTGGACGTTTCGGATTTTACATTGTTTCTCAACAATAAATAGGCCTTCGAGCCTCATTGTAACACAGTTCAGGGGATTGGTAGCCGACACATCTCTTCTCAGGGATAAGTGCTACCAGTACCCTAGCTCGCTTGTTTTGATCATGTCTATATTGTAACACAGTTCAGGGGATTGTAGCCGACACATCTCTTCTCAGAGATAAGCGTTGCCAGTACCCTAGCTGTTCATTTCCATTATGTCTCATTGTAACACAGTTCAGAGGTCTGTATCCACCACATCTCTTCTCAGAGATTCGCTACCAGCACCCTAGCTATTTCATTTCAATTGTGTTTGTAAGCATATTTCTATTATTTGAGATTAATGAAATGAAGCCTTATTTCTGCTGCATCTCTATGTTTATGAAGAGATGTGGCAGTTACAGACCTCTGAACTGTGTTACAATGAGACATAATGGAAATGAACAGTTAGGGTACTGGCAACGCTTATCTCTGAGAAGAGATGTGTCAGCTACCAGCGTCTGAACTGTGTTACAATACAGACATTATCAGAACAAGCGAGCTAGGGTACTGGTAGCGCTTATCCCTGAGAAGAGATGTTTTGGCTACCAACCCCATGAACTGTGTTACAATGAGGCTTGAAGGCCTGTTTATTGTTGAGAAACAATGTAAAATCCGAAACTTCCAAAAACCTAACCCTAGGAGATGAAGCGCCAAAACTGTGGGTCCCATTTGGGTAAATTGGTGTTTCAACTTCCCGGGGACGTAACTTTGGCATCCGATCTTCGTTTCACATGCTCAATATCTCGTTAGAAATATCTATCCGAGGACTTCAACTTTTTAGTGAGCAGCATCAGTCCACGACCCATGTTACTCCCCGTTTTCCCAAAAAACGTCGTTTAGGGCCTCAAAACGGCTTCGGAAGTTCAGGACCCGAAAATTTGCTATAAATAGTAAGTTGTGTTGAAACTTCCAAATTGAAATAATTGATGGTGGGGGTTCAAATGGACTCGGAGGGTGGCCACCAATATCCACCTGGATCATTAAGTCCCCAAAACGACTCTGGGTGTGCAGGACCCAAAAACCTGCTAAAAATAGTAAGTTGTGCTAAAGCTGAAAAAATGAAAGAATTGATGCTACGGGTCCAAATGGAAATAGGTGGGAGGGCACCGATATCCACCTGGATCACTTCGTAACATCCACAGTGTGTAGCGGAGGTCCTGCAACTATGCACTCCCTTTCTGATTCTACGATCGAGACATTGCGTGGGTCTTCATCACATCCTTCAATGGTGATATTGCGGCAGTTAACAATATCCTGCATCTGTGCTTCCCATGTTGGTATCCCCACTGCTGTGTAGGGGCTGGATTCACCAAATACAAAGGTATATGTATCCTGCAGAGCTTCGTCAAGTGCCTTTGATCCTCCTGTAAACCCGAATGTCCCCATTAACTCATCCTTTAAGGTTTCCCAATGGTGGGTGCATTGATGTAGCTCCACATCTAAGTACCATGCGGTGGGAATTGGTCCCAAGGCATGAATAAACAAGTGAACCCATTCTTCTGTAGTGCGATCCCACCATTTTTCCATCCAGGCGAACAAATGTTCGCACAAATCCCTTGGGCCAAGAAATATCTTGACACGTACGTAGGCTGGAGGCTCGAATCGTAGGATCATCATATCCCGACATTCCTCCCAATCCTGGAATGCCCCCTTATGCGTGTCCCACCATATTGCAAGTGTTGTGCGCATAGCTAGGTTAAGGACCCATAGCCTTCGTTCCCTTGGAACCTCGACTTCAAATGTTTGCAAAAACTCCTTTATGCTACCGGAGCCATCAAAGTAGGGCAGTTCTCTTACTTCTGAGGATATGCATCGGAAGTCCCTTGTGATTCGTAGGCAACGCAGCGCAGAGACATCATGTAACCAGTTTTTCCAATTTTCCATTTCTTCGTCGGAGTCGGAAAAGCATTCGCTATCATTTTCCCAGCACAGCACACCATCGGCCGTAGGATTAATCCAGTCTTTGTCCCTCGCAGTTAACTTATAGATATGATCGACCTCTTCTTCCTCAGGCACTGGCTCTGTATACCTTTTTTCTTTTGCGGGATCTAGCGGTACTACCACCCGTGTTCCTTCACTTTCAAAAACCATGCTTCTCTTTTTAAAATTGATAATACCGCCCATATATATGGCCCAATATAATCCTAGGAGCGCAGGCTAGGGGTCCGCATCTTCTACAATTTGAATGACCTCAAAGTCAGCCCAAACCTTAACCCCTGCGATATCTACCACGATCTTTGATAATCTCCCCAACAGTATGATCTTGTGCTAATTAGCCATGCGCAGCTTGATAGTGGACCATTCTAACTTAGGTTCTTCCATTCGCCACCAAGTTTGCTTAGGTAGTACATTCACATCTGAACCTAGGTCTAGAATAACCCGATCCATCTCATAGTCACCAATCTACGCGGTTAACCGCATCTCCCTACCCATGCGTCTCTCATGCTTATATAGTTTGTGTACGTCCTTAATTTCCATAGCTGGGGTTGTTCTTTCTGTGCAGCTGTCTATCAAATCTTGGAGTTTTTCTACGGCCCTTTGGTTGCGCAGCAACTTCATACATGCCTACAGGAATGGTTTGAACTCATCATCTGCTTTGAGGTTCGCAGGGGCTTGAGGAATAGATGTCGCAGCCTTAGAAAATTCTTGGTGAGCTACGACAAAGGTTTCTTTTTCCTTCTGTAAGTCCAAACCTTCTTGTTTAATGGCTGCTTTTCGGATAAGAGGCTCTGCCTCAGCTTTCTTCGTAGCTCCTCCAGTGGCCATGCCCCTGCGTGTTATAACATTAACACTCGGTCCTTCATCTCAAGGTTCCGCCTTGACCCTTTGTACATTCTGCGTAGGTGTCTGCTACTTCTCCTATATCTTGGCTATCAAAATCGGGCAATCTTCAATCACATGATCTAGATGTCTACATTATCTGTAGGATTGTCTCGCAAGGTTCGTGCAATCCCTTGCAAAGTGCCCTATTTCCCCACATTTATAGCAAATTAGTTGTCCTCTCCCCCTACCTGCGCTTCCACCTCGGCCCCCTCCCCTACCCCTAGCTAGGGAGCCACTCAAACCAGAGGGGGATCTTGGTGAAGAAGGGTCTGATTGTATCCTATATAGGTTTCCTTTATCTATCATCAGATCATAAGTCGAGCAGTTCTTCTCATCATGACCTACAGATCTGAAAAACCGGCACCATTGTTGCTTTATTTCTGGGACATATGCGGCAAGCCGGGGGCAGTGGTTGGTATCGTGCAGCCTAGCAACACGACAATCATCATACCATAGCACCGACCCACTCGGTCCTATAGCTTCCCTAGGGCGCAACGAGCTGGGTCCTCCAGCCTACATGTAGTCTGCTAAATGAGAACAGTTATCTTTGGTGTGGCCATTCACCTTGCATCATATTCACCATCTTTCAGGGTTGGCCTCTGATCCTCGCTCCTTCCATAGATTCTAGATCTCCATGTGCATTTATTCTAGCTGGCCTTGTATTTGTTGTACCCCTAGCTAGCTATCATCCCTTGGCGCAACCTCCAGCTTCATAGAAATCTCCAAGGCCTTCTCCTGCGACTAAATGGCTTGATGACCCATTGGCACGTGCAAGTGGGGCAACAACATAGCAATGAACCATTCCTTGTGTTGTCTGTCATCATACAAAAATCCTCCTTCTCTAATTACCTTCTTTAGCCGTTGGTCAGCTTCCCATACAGACTCGGATGGTCCTTGCTTGAAATCTTTGAGATCGTTCACTATCTGAGAGTAGGACTTAGGCTTCTTGAACTGTTGTTTCAAGGCATTATTAATTTCTTCGATGGTCGCATTCGCATGCTGAGCTATGTATCCCATATACCAGTCTAAGGCTCTCCCCTCAAAGGCAAGGGATAGTTGCGCCCTTTTCATAGCATTGTTGGCCACGTTCTGCGCAGTCGATACCGATCCTGTGACAAACCACAACCAATCCATATCTTCATCCCCTATGCCCTTGAAGGTGGGTAGCTTCATGTGCGAGGCCATATCATCAACTGGGGGTGGTGGAGGTGAGTTCATACCCCTATGAGGGTTCGACGGTGGCGTAGACGGAGAGCTATGCACAGCAGAATTTCTTACTGGACTGTAGACATATCGATCTCCTTCTTGATTAGTTTTGTAGTACTTACCACTACGCGTTGTACCCTCACTTTGATCGGAGCTCATTCACTCTGTATGGCTGCAAAAAATTCTCTTTTCACACAATAAGATCTTAATCAGTAATGGTATGTTTTTTAGAAACTTACCCCGGAAACCCTTAAAGAACCTTCATTCCGCCTCGGGGTAGGACACAAATTGATCAATTGCAATTTTTGTAACAAATCCTCCTATTACACTGTCCACCCAGTGATCTACCGTGCGCGTGATGGTGTTATCAGTATTTTCTAACTACTGGATCAGCTCTGGAGTCCACTATGTGACTCGTTCATCCTTCCAGCACTTCTGGAAATCTACGAGCCTTGCGAGCCACTTCTGAAGCTCAGTCGCAAATGTCACAAAGAAAATTTCGTATATCTCTGTGAAAATGTACTTATTCTTCCACTTCTCTATGGTTATCTTTGCACTGCGATTCTCTCTTACTGCAAATTCCTTAATTTCCTTTTCGAACCACTCGTCAATCTCTTTCTTCTCAAGTTTCCAATGTGTTCTTTGAATTACTTGATCTCTCTCTCTCTGAAAATGATCCCGGTTCCAGAAATGGAACCATTTGTTGGCTTGAGGGGTCCTAACCCAGGTTCGGAGGTTAAGGTTTGCCAACAAACCCCTATACTACTGGCCCTTTCGGCAATGACATGCTTGCGCAGGCCAAAGTCTCACCCGAAGCAGTATGGGAGGGTGCTGGAACCAGGTTTCCACACCCTGAGAGAGAGTAGGTAAGTCAAGCCGATCTACATTCCCAGCTTATCAAACTCGCATTTAACAGATCTAGTTACAGTCTTATATAACAGAGCACAGATCTAGTAATTACCTTTGCATTCACGTGCGTAATACCAATCTATCAGCACAGTAACTATAATCGCAACAATTAACAGATCATAGATTCATATAACAGAAACAAATATACTTTCACATCTATCAAACAGATACTTTCACAGCTTAATCATACAACCTAGTTCGCATTAATCATAACAAAATAGATCCAGATAACATCAGATATCAACAGTACTTTGCATATATATTAATACCAAAATATTCTTACAGTCCCAAAATACCGCTTGCGCACACAGCCAACAGGGTCCGCACACAGTAGTACTGAGGAGCTCCATGCACATAGCCAGTAGGAGTCCTTCCCCAAACAACCCAACAACAGATCTAAAAATTCGTGCTTAACATCAATCTCAATTCTTTCCTACCTTAGACTCAAAAAGGTTCATCTATTTATACCGATTTAGCCTATGCATCCACTGGTCTGCAAACCATGGTTTGCGGACTCTTGGTCTACCCTTGACCCATTACAATGCCTTTAGGTCTTTGACCCACCCCAAAACCCCTGCCCTGAGCTAAATAATACAAAAAATATACAAAAACGGACAAAATTCGCAGCTTTAGGAGACCCTATTCCAACAACAGCAGACCCTACTAAACAACAAAAGCATGCATATAAATGTCACATGACAAATCCAGATCTAAAAAGATAAAAATCAATAATCATCTAACATGCCTTCTATGGCTTCCTTGCCCTCCCTTATATGCATTTTGAGCCTTCTCACCTTGGGTCCCACTCATTAAAGCCACTAGTCTCATGGAGACTATCTCCCATTAACACTGCGTTGTCTCTCATTAATGATCCACTCTCTCCATACCAGCATTGTTGATTTGGTCAGCATTGACCTTGTCCACATGCTTTAGCCCCTGTTCATACATGGAGGTGCTTTATCTAGCTATCAAGATGATTCCTTTTCACATTAAGAGGGATTTTATTCCTACTAAAGAGATTTATGGGTCTCCCTACCCACTTATTCATCTATCTAAATGACAAAAATAAAAATTAATATTCTAATTAGTTGCATGCTAATTTAGGAATATTACAGTCCTCCCCTCCAAAAATTTTCTTGTCCTCTCCTCCTCCTCATGCATCTCCTGAATAATGCATGGTACTCTAAATGTCAAGAGATCAAGACCACTTTGCAAGCATGCAAGTGTTCCTCCTCCTGATGCAAGTACTCCTGTAGCAAGTGGTGGTGGAATTTGCTCTTCCTCTGGAACAATAATATGGACATATTCCCTTGGCTTCCCCAGTTTCTTCTTGTCAAAATTCTTGATCAGCCTTTGAGTAAAATCCTCATATGTAGTCACTCTTGCATGACTCAAATGGTTGAACCACAAAATGTTTGCTTCACCCTCAAGGTGCAGCGCTGCAACCTCAACAGCTTCTCTTTCCGCTACTAGATGTAGCAGGAAGAATGCATCCAACTCCATTCCCCAAGCCCTTGATGTGTATTTGGATGACCCATCAAATGTAGACAATATAAATCTATTGTGCTTCCTCCTTCTATAGCTGCAAGGTATCCTCTATTATTTGATCTTAATAAACTATGGGAGAGTTAGATTCTCCTTGAAAGACCTTGATTGAGACTTGTACTCTGCAAGATAATCAATTAGAATCTCATGATCTAAGTTTCCTCCATCTCCATGCTTGTCATCTTCTTATTCAAAATAAAAGGGCATAGTGTATTTCTTTGGAGCTTTATGCAATACCGGTTCTTTCTTCTGTTGATAGGAAGTGCATGGACCTTCCTCATCTTGAAACCCTCTAGAGGTCTCACTACATCTCTCCTCTTTCATCTACTTGATCTCCTTGGAGAGGTTCTTCATATATCTGAAAAGTGATGAGACAAATCTCATTCCTTCCATCTTTTTAGATCTCTTTTCTTCTTCTTATAGCATATTGGCTGAAACTCACAGGCTGAGCTAAGATTGTGCTCTGATACCACTGTAATATTACCAAATGGGGAAAGTAGTAATATAGCACATAAACATGGAAAATAGCAGTGAATACATCAATACACCATTACATGAGACAAATGTACAGCCATATTATTAATCATATCAGCAAATAATAGGCACAAGATCTTGAGGATCAAGTCTCTCAAGAAATACAAAACAAGCCTCCAATAGGCAAATATGCTAATACATGAGAAATACTATTATACAAATTCCATGATCCATGACAACAAATTTTTAGGGCATAAATTGCTACAGTAATGATATAACAATGTATATATTCTGTTATATAGCTCAAATAATGTCGGGAGTGAAGATATAGGCTCCCAAACACTTTTCCTAGACAACCCAGAAAGGGTTTCCGGAAATACCCAAAAATGCAAAATGCTGGAATGCATCCCTAGGGTTGAATTGCAGCTGCAACTAAATACTAGAAGGAGGTGGATAAAAATGATATGAATGTATATATATCCTCCAATAGATCCTCCAATTGAAAGGTTGATCCCTTCCTTGAAGATCTCACCCTCCAATTCAAGCTCTGAATCCTCCACTGCAAATGCTCACTATAATAACACAGTCTATGAGGGGATATGCGCTATAGATGATGGAAATAGGTTCAACTTGTGACAAGATATGAAATACATCTCCTGTACCTTCCTTTCTGGCCTCCCGATGGAAGGAATGCTTCCTCCACTGAAAAATAGCTCAGAAATTGGCCCTATCAATCCTCCACTGCAACACCCTACAACCCAACACAACTCTAAACAAAAACTGTGTTGTAGCTAAAGAATGAAGCTTGGCATGATGCCTGGATGTGGAATATACTGCTCAATAATCTCTCCTGAGTAGGCACTCGAAGTACCCCGAGTATGAGTGTGGGATTCCCGCTCGAGAACACCCTTGTACTAAATAGTACAGCAGACCCTGCTAAACAGCAAAAGCATGCATAGAAATGTCACCTGACAAATCCAGATCTAAAAAGATCAAAATCAATAATCATCTAACATGCCCTCTATGGTTGCCTTTCCCTCTGTCATATGCATTTTGAGCCTTCTCACCTGCGGTCCCACTCATTAAAGCCACTACTCTCATGGAGACTATCTCCCATTAACACTGCGTTGTCTCTCATTAATGATCCACTCTCCCCATACAAGCGTTGTTGATTTGGTCAACATTGACGTTGTCCACATGCTTTAGCCCCTATTCATACATGGAGGTGATTTATCCAGCTATCAAGATGATCCCTTTTCACATTAAGAGGTATTTTATTCCTACTAAAGAGAGTTATGGGTCTCCATACCCACCTATTCATCTATCTAAATGACAAATATAAAATTAATATTCCAATTAGCTGCATGCTAATTTAGGAATATTACATCCAGCTTTAAGTAGATCCAATGTTATCACATATGATAAACTTTATGCAGACACTTTATTACAATTATGATAATCTCACTTTAGAGTTTGTGATTAACTAACCTAAACCTACTCAATTATCTTCTAGTGTTGCATTTTGATTTGCAAACCTATTTTTTCTTTCTTGGAAATAATTTGTAGAATAAACATTATTTACAATATCATCATATGAAAATCAATATTCATAAATTATTCCTATGAATCATAGGATCCTAACAAACGGGAACTCATTTTTCTGTATCAGAACATACTCTCGGTCAAAACAATCTTAGAGTTTTATGACAAATGGAGTTGCGAGAAATCCTGAGGGAATATCATAAAATACTATCTAACGGCAAGGTAAAATCATTTGAATTTCATCCAATGACCCCTATTCCTCCTGGGTTTAGATTTTATGTTCTTGAAATTTTCAAATTTTTCAATAATTTTATATGTGTTTATTTATAAAGGCCTGTGCCCGGCCCCAATGGCCATAACAGATAAGAAGGCATGGGAAGCCTAGTATGTTATCCCTCCTAAGCTTATTACGGCCTTGGCCTATATTAGCTGGTGGCCTATAAAATATGATAGTACATGTATATATACATATAATGGGACATGGCCTATCCCTCATGAGCTTCTTTCTTGAATTCCTCGGCCTAACTTGGCCTATGACCTACATATTACATAATTAGAAGAACAAGGCTAACCCTTCCGAGCTTTCAAATTTTGTAGCATAAGGCCTAATGGCCAATTTCCAGATCGAGAGGTTTGACAAAAAACTTCCTTCATCATAGATATATATGTCTCCTTCATACCTAGGTCACCTAGACCATTTTCATGTACAGAGAGAACACAAAAACCTCCCAATCATGTGAAGGTTTAGACAAAGATTCAACCTCTCACTTTCACATAGGAAAGTAGGCGTCCATTGGATAAAATCAAGTCATTTATAAACACAACAAATATAAATTTATTTCCATAGAAAATAAAATTAAATTCTCAGACATTTAATTTAAATTTGCATGACAAAGGCTCATAAAAAAAACCATAAAATATTTAACAATTTCAGTCAACAAGATTCATGCACCAATATCATGCTACCATGCAACAATTTTCACATAGAATTTCTTTATATTCACAACTCTCAACTCATAACATTTCATTATAATTCAAAAAAGAAAGGAAACTAAAGGTGGTACTTAATTTTTCCTCCCAACTATAGACTTACTATAGCCAAAATTACTTATAGAAATCACCCCTGACCTAGATCCACAATCTAAGTGAAATTATTTCTCAACAGCCTTTGCATAAATCCTTCTTCATGACACTGAGGATAGGAAATACATATGATAGTGGGTGGTTTGTCAGCTAGTCAAGCACAACAAAATTCATGGTAAGGGTGGTTTATCAGCTGGGTCAAACAATCTAAGAGTGGTTTATCAACCCCAACAAGCACCTAGCATGGTTTATCAGTTGTGTGAAGCACTCAATAAGTGGTTTAACATCCCACAACAAGCACCCTTTTGCATGTGGTTTATTAGCCCTAGAAAGCACCACAAGTGGTTCATCAGTTGTTTCAAGCACTCTATGATTGGTTTATCAGCCCACAACAAGAACTCATTCCCCTTTTCCTCTTTCTCTCTTGGGAACAATTATTTATTTCAGGTAAACCCCATTCACTCAAATCTTAGCTCTTTCCAGCTTTACTCATGAGCTCCACCAAGAAGAGGTCCAACCCCCATATTTTTGTGCAATTAACTTTTTATTATTTCCTTAGGGGTCTCTTGATGTTCCTCTTAGACTCTTCATCTTCTTTTATTTTTAATTATTTACACCATAAAATTAATTTAAGGTGCCAACTAATCCCACTTGGGTTCATATTTCCTCTTCCCTCTTAGATCATGGATCTGTGGACCCACACTTCATGCCATTACCTTATTACATTAAAAAAATCAAAGGAAAAAGGACCAATGGTTTCACAAGAAATCTGGTGATCTTATCCTCATCAAAAAAATAGTGTATGTTTTTTACCTTTAAACTATTTTCATATTGAATATGGATATCCTCATAGGTTTCACATTCCATGACAAAGTTCCATTCCATCTCTATGACGCCTTTACTATATAATATGAAAATTCTCTCTTCCTAAACTTCCTTGAGTACCCTACACCTATCGGTCTCACATCTAAGGTGATGTGATCTTGTCCTCAATTGTGTAGCCGACAACCTTGATTTTCCTTTAATAGCGACCCCTAAATATGTTTTCTCACCATGCTCACATGGTGGGTTAAAAAAATTTATGTAATATGTTTTTTATGCCCACTGTGATTGCTCCACATGGCGGTCCCAAAATTTTCAAACAATATTTTTTTTTCTTCCTTGGTTTTAGGATGTTCATGTAGTTTGATACTCCACTTAATCAACCAATTTTTGTTTTGCTTCATCCATGTTTCTTCCTACCGTATAATTCCTCCTCCATATCTATCTTGGGCCATCATTGTTTATCCATGTTTTCTGCCTTCTTTAAATAGATGAATGTTCCCCAAAAGTTTCCAAAAGCGATAGAATCGTACATCAATTCAATTTATAATTCAGATACGGGTATATATGTGAGATGTGCCTTGTACGGTATCTGTAAAAATAAATGTGTTCTTTTGATGGAGCCAATTAGGCCTATTAGGCAGGTGACCTCATAGCAACAATCTAGCCTCAATGCATGGAGAACTACGAGCTTATACCATCTACATAGGAAATGAAACTTTTGCACATTATTGGATTTTGAGGAGTTGTTTGAATCAATGAAAACATGTACCTTGGTGACATGAGGTTGAATATATATGAGGTAATGTGACTCTTCATGCATCACTTGATGACTTGAAGGTCAAATAAATGAGATCTTTTTGGGTAGGAGGGATGTTGCATTTGAAAACCAATAATGGCATCGTGCCATGAGAAATTTTGAACAACAATATGAAATATAATGATGACAATCAATATCATATGTTCATAAGATGTCCCTTGTGTGATCAATATTGAAGGATGAAAAATGGAGGAAGAGAAGGAGCTCCTTGATTTCTCATCGAAACCCCTTTAAGGTAGTTTGATATGGTTCTCTATCATTTTGTTGATCTCTTCTCCCAACTCCTACCCCTCATTACTTAATTTTCGTAGTTTTTTCCTCATGATGAGGTTGTTTCCTTTACTTCATTTTTCTATCCTATATCTGTCACAATAGCACAAGTTCCCTATGCCCCCTACAATAATTCCTCTACTTTGGTTTCAGGTCCCTCAATTGCTCCAACCTCAACTTTATGGCCAATTATTTTCCTTTGAATCATTTATTTTCATCTCTATTTCTCTCCCTTATTCCACGTACTCACCTCATCAGTTGTCCATTACTTCCCCATTCCAACCCCCATATTCTATCGTCTTGTTCGCTCCTTTTGCGGCTGCCCCAAACCTTTCTTTGTTTCCTCCATCAGTTGCTATTGTTGATCCCCTCAGGACCCCATTGACATTCAAGGAGTAATGTGGTTGAGTTGGCATGTTTCGGGTCTCCACTTCTACATCCTTTCCTCCGGTGATAGTCGAGCCTGCTAAAAAACCAAAAAATGCATTAAATGCATTCTAGTTGCTTCTCTGGATGATTCTCTCAAACTAGAAAATATTTCTTTCATGGAGGAAATGACCCTAGTTGGACGTTTTTTTCAATTAGGGGATTTTTATGGCTTCTCTTCACTCCTTGACTAATAAGAATGTTCACCCTACTCTTATATATTCCTCGTGTTATTTTTTATTGGCCAAAGGATGGCTTGCATAGACCACCTTCTCCCTCAAAATTTTCCAAACCCTACTGAAGCAAGGTGGTTTTGGGGGTCCCAAGGAATCTTCCTAAAAAATTGGAGGGTTGAATTTGATGACAAGTCTAAAAAGATGGAAATTATTCCCATTTGTGTCTGCCTTCCACGTCTTCTGCTTCATCTCTGGAAAACTAAAGTTTTCTAGTTCATTGGTAATGCAGTAGGGTTTTATTATGAAGGAGATTTCAATTTTCAATCCACTGGGTATATGGTTATGGCATGTATCCTTTTTGGGATCAACCCTTCAAAAGGATTGATAGATAATATAACTCTGAACAATGAAATGCTTCATATGCTCAACCATTGGACTATGAGGGTGTTCCTTTCAAATGTGGCAAATGTCAATCATATGATAATTTGGGTGTTGAGTGCTCGGCTCGTAAAACAAAATATAATTGGGCAAAGAATCCATTGGCTAGTGTGTGTGGTGAGGATCCAAGTCTGAAATATTCAAAATCATCTAGCCTTTTCATGCAGTTGACATCTATGCACTTTTGTAGGCTCCCTAGGTTGGTTTTCTTCCTAAGGCTACTACAAGGTTTTAAGGCTTGGATCTCTCAAATGAGGTGCCATCTCTAGATATTTTATGGGTGTCTTCACACTCAAAGCCTCCTGCTACTATGGAGCTTTTTCCTTCCTCCAGTCCAAATTTTTCAAAGAAGCACCCTCCTCCCGAGGGTATGATTTCTCTCCCCCTTTTCACTGTGTTTTTTATTAGTTCTTTAATTTTAGACTACCTCTCCTATCACACATTACACCCACTAACACATGTGAACGTTCATATCCCTCCTTTTGGTCCCCTCCCTTCTTTTCCTCATATCCCCTCTTCACCCTCTCCCTCACCTCCCACTTTCTCCCTTCCCTTCCTGCCTCCCCCTTCCCATGCCCTCTCCATGCATGTCACCAAGCCTCTCCCCTCCAAATTCCATCCTTACAACCTCCATTCCCTTTCTTCTACGGACTTTCATCTTTCCTATGATGCTTCAGATTCACTTATTGAATTGGTTGGTGGAGGTGGTCTGGGAGCCTACCTGTCATCCTTGAATAAAGAAATCACTCGAGGAATAAAATATTTCTTATCACAAGCTCAATATCAAGAATCACAATATATCCAAAAAGGAAAACAAAAATCTATCATTGGGGCCCTTAGAGCATTCGCCACTAAGGGGGCTCCTAATTGAAATTCCTCTCTTTCAATTGGAGGGGTCTCACCAACCCTGCCACATGTTGAATATTTTACAATTATGAATAGTAGAAATCAATCTTCTGATATGATAATTACTAACTAATTACCTTCAATTAGTTTATCTAATGCTACCTATGGCATTGAGAAATTATACACAAAATATTTCCACAGTAATTGTAGCAAAAACAATAATATCATAAAGAGACAACTATTCACAATATAGATAACAAATTTCCCCTGGGAAACCCAAACTTGGTAGAAAACCTAGCAACTCTTATTCTAAGAGAAATTATTCTTCAGTAAGGTTTATAATTCCAAACTGTCTAGAAAGATGTGCCAAAAATCTAAGTCCAAACTTGTGTCAAATTCGTCCTCTATTTTCTCCCACGTGTGGTTGTTATAGAAGAGAGAGATGATGATGAGTGAGTGATCAAATGAAGTATCACATCATGTATATATATAAAAGTCAAATGGGTGCATTTACCCCAAGAGACACGCCCCTTCATGAGCTGGGTCAAGTTGTCCTTTTTGAACCTACATAAAGCCTAATGAAAAATTAAATTTTTATTTTTATTTTCATAAATATTCTAGTCCAATTTATGATTCATCTTGGCATGCGAGAATACCTCTTGATGTTTCACAAAAATCAGCACTCCCTCTTAGCGAGGGAGGTATTCTCCTTAGCTGCAACATATTTCCCTTAGCTGAAATTTCTCCTCCATAAGAAAACTTCACGATTTTTCTATGTTGTTGTATGTCTATAGATAACTCTATCCTAGAGTGGGAAATGTGAGTATCCAGCGCCTTGGCCAAAATCCTTTATGGATCCTATTTGGAAATCTATTTTTTCTTAAATTACATCATTTATTGTCAGCCAGGGCTAGTATGCTTATGAAGTGTTTGTGCACAATTTGTGATATAAATCCTCTTTGTTAAAGTGATTAATGGATTCTGAAATTGATTAATGTGAATGTTATATTTGTGGATATGGTGGGAAATCTTATCTCTAGAAGGATTTTTGTTGTTTTAATGGTTTAAATGGATTAATCTACTCTATTGATGAGTTATTGTTAAATGTTTTTATTTTATGTTAAAATATCTATCTATGATTCTAAATCCCTAAAGTTATTTTTAATCACAAAATGAGATCTAATGTAATGAGATCTACTTACTATCCAATCCAATAGCTCAAAAATGTATCAATTTAAAAACTAAGTTGTTAAACTAAATCATACCAAAATTATTCCTACTTTATGCTTTAAGAGCTAAATTAAATTATGATATTAGAAACTATGTCTAAGCTTGGAAACAAAGCTACACTATTTTTAAAGCAAAACTATATTATGCTTTCGACAACAGAACTAAATTATGTTTGAAAACAGAATGATTTTATGATTGGAAATAAAACTATACTCCAAATAGATATAATCTAAACTATTGAAATCAGATGCATTCATTCTAAACTAAGACATTGAAGCACACATACAAAAATAAAAGAATTGTGAAATCAAAACTCACACAAGAAACTAAACTAGGAAATCAAAGCATATGCAGGAAAATTGAAGCATTTGAATTGAGCTATGTAATAAAAGTGCACACACAAGAAATTCACACATTTAAATCGAACTGAATTATAAAATCAAAATGCACATGCAAATATTTAAACTATGAAATCACACTGCAATTGAAAGCAAATTATAACTTGGAAAGGGAATACCTTATGTTCTCTAGGGCCCTTCCGCATAATAGTCAGTTTGAACACTTAATTACTCAATCAGAAACGCATTGAAATTGTCTTCAAACTTATATTCATAAAACATATTCATAGAAACAGAGCATTCGTGACGAAAATTGAGATATTCATCCCCTCGTCATTTTCTGAATATATAATGAGTTTTGAAATTCATGTTTAAACTAGTTTTTCGTATCATAAATATAAATCAAGCCTACAGATATTTAATCATTAATTCCATATCCATAGGAACATATTACTACCATGGATTCTAGATCTGGCTTCTACTATTTTGAGCACATGTAATACCAATTCCTTTGAGCGCTCATTCGAATCTTGGATTGATGATTTAAGTTGATCACATCGAATTAAATCATTAAGAGGATGATTTTCCAACCGCCTATATCTCTCTTTCCTAAGTTGGTGTTTGCTGACTTGTCACACCTTCTTGTGATGACCTGGGTTGTTTTCTCACGCGTTCTGCAAAATATGGGTTCAAAGAACCTGAAATATCTCCCAAATGTAGATGAATTCGGAACAAGTGCTCCTAGCAAACTTAATTGGGCCTGTGCCGAACAAAACCCATGGTTTTTTTTTCCTAATTCGCTTTTTTTTGCTCAGAAAATTCATTTGAAGTTGACTGGTCAAAACTGCTGTAATTTTCCCTTGATCTTTGCCTGGAGGTTCAAATGTGCTAGGTGGAATTTATCAATCACAATCCATATTAGAGCTTCCATAAACCATGTCCAATTGTCGAATTTCATTTAGAGTGGTGCTACTACCTTAACCAAGGAGATGGCTATGGAATCTTGACTGAGCTACATAATCTAGATCTTGCCAAACTTTCATTAGTAAAACCATGCAAAAATATTCTTAATTCATTAAAAATAATGGAAATAATAATAATAAACTATGTAAACAATTATGCGGAAATTTGGTTCATTTATGAGGAAATATGGTAAATAATGATGAAAATGGGTGAGTAAAAGAATGCAAAAATGGATGCTTTGATTAGCAAAATCATGACAAATTGGAGGCCAATTGGAGGCCCAACAGATCCTTAGGCAAATGTATCAATATACTTTGGTCAAAATCCTTTATGATTTAACCAACTCCTTTTGGTTTCTCAAGAGATAATTTTCCCATCGACCATTCACCCAAACAAAGTCGTTTATGGATAAGGTGAATTACATCTATCTCTTCTAGTCAAATTCCTTTATGACCTAGATGTCTTTGAAGCTTTAAATGACACTCTCGAGGTTGGTATATACGAAAACTAGGCTAGCTCCTGCTCCAAGCTCTGGCTAGGGCTTCTTCGGCTCTCAGGCGCGGCGCTCGGGCCTGGCCTCCTGCCCGGTTCCTTTTTTCCATCACTCTCTTCCCACGCGCATTCGCATGGACCTTCGGTTGTTGATCTAACAGCGCTGTCCGGCTCCTCCCTCTCCGTGAGTTTCTCATGGATCCTGGCGGGGGTTCGGCTGCTTCCCCTCCGATTCATCCTGATCTGGAGGCATTCAAAACCTTGATCGCTGCCTCTGGGAAAAGGTCAAATGGTACTCAGTCCAAGTTTGTCAAGAAACTAGGAAGCATCCCCACGGTGGCTCTGCCTGTGGACGAAACATGCAGAACAACGTTGAATCTCGCCGAAAGAGGTCTTATTGGCCAGTTCACAGGGTTATGGCCATCCCCGAAATCAGTAGAGGAATGGACAAAGCGAAACTGGACACCGTTGGTCAAAGAAGGAATAAAGAGTCACTTTGTAGGCAAAGGTTTCTTTGTGTTCGTGTTTGAAAACATTGAAGATAGAAGTCTGATCTTCAGAAACGGGCCATACTTCATGGGCCCCCAAGGACTCTACCTGAACAAATGGACACCCGACTTCGATCCTGCTCAAGACGTTCCCATGGCGGTTCCAGTCTGGGTGCGCCTCCCCCACCTCCCCCTTCACTGCTGGAGCCAGAGTTCGATGCAATCCATTGGCAATACTCTTGGCCGATACATTGATCAGGCGCCGAGGAAGGATCAATACTCCTGCGCCCGTATCTGCGTTGAGGTCGATCTGGAGGTCGGTTTACCTGAAGCAATCAATCTCTCAGTGGCAGATTGGACCCATATCCAAGAGCTCGACTATGAGCAGCTGCCTTTTAAATGTCGACACTGCCATGAATACGGGCATTTCGCAAGATATTGCAAGAAAAAAAATGAGGAAACTGCAGAGAAGGAAAAAGGAGAACAATGGAAACAGGTAAAGAAACCGGCAAACAGTAGGCAGAACAAAAAAAACAAAGGAAAAGAGACAGGGAGCAAACCAGGGCAAGAAAATGAAAGCACTCAAATCGTTGGAAGCAAGGAAACTATCAGCATAGAAGAGGACAAAAACCCGTTTGAATCGCTCACTCCACCATCTGATCCTCCAGAAGCAGACCGGGAAGATCTCCCCCATCAGATCATCATCGAACCCTCAGTCCCAGGTACTTCTCCTATCTTGAATCCCAGCAATAATTCATCCCCTTCTTATGCTGATATAATCAAACAAAAGAAGAAGCTTGTAGAAAATGAGGGCTCTTCGGATGAAGAGATCTTAGAAAGAACCTCAAAGCGAGCTGGAAGGAAATCAAACAGAGAAACCAGGGAAGAAGAATCAGAAAGACAAAAAACTCTGGGCAGTCAAGCTACCATAGAAATGACCCTCGGAAGGAACACCAGGCCAAGAGCTCCTAAGGGAGGTGGACCTACCCCAACATGTTATAAATGATGCAGCTAGTCTCTTGGAACTGTAGGGGTTTGGGGAATCCCACAAAAGCAGAGGCCATCGGGGATTTATTGAAGATGGAATCCACAGACATACTCATGCTCCAGGAGACAAAAATAGAAGGGGAAATCCTTCTAAACACCAGCAGTACAAGATGGAAATTTGACTCAGGTAAGGTAGTCAGTGCAAGAGGCACGGCGGGAGGTATTGGCACATTCTGGTCCAAGAGCTCCTTCACCCTAGAAAGCTCCTTTGTAACCCAACACTGGATATTCACAGAACTGCGACATACAGCAAGCAATATGAAGATAGCCTTGTTCAACTTGTATGTTCCGGTACACTACGAGGAGAAGAAAGTTTGTTGGAATACACTTTCGGACTATATGGAACTCCTCACCCCGATGAATATAGTCATTGGTGGAGATTTGAATATAATTTTAGATCCCAAAGAAAAGAGAGGAGGGACCTCTTTGAGAGACCCCTTCCTCAACACAGTGGAGAACCTCATCCAGCAATGGGACTTAGTAGATTTTAAACCAGTGAAAGGAGAATACACCTGGTCTAACAACAGAACAGGTGAACATCACATCTCAGCAAGGTTGGACAGATTTCTCACCAGCAGCTCAATTATGATGGACAGAAGAATTGTTTTCTCCAAGATTCTTCCCAAGCTTACCTCAGACCACAAGCCAATACTCTTATGCCTTAAGGAAGAAGAAGATCTCGGCCCTCTCCCTTTTCGCTTCAGCCCTCTTTGGGCAGAAAGAGAAGGGTTCTATGAAACTGTCGAATCAGCTTGGAGAATTGAGGTTTATGGCTCACCAAGCTATGTTTGGGAACAAAAAATGAAAAACACTAAAAAGGCTTTAAAAGACTGGATAAAACAAGACATCAACACTCCCACCAGCCAGCGAAAAAAAGCAGTCAATCAGCTGGAAGATCTTCAAGTGGGATTGGAAGAGAAAGTCATCTTACCCAGGGATCTAGATAACGAAAAAATTGCCCAAGCGAAAACTTATAAAGCATTCAGAAACGAGGAAGAGTATTGGCGTATCAAATCTCGCAGCTTGTGGCTCAAAGCTGGAGATAGGAACACCAATTACTTTCACAGGCAATACAGGGCGCGCCTTTCGCGAAACCACATTGCAGAAATCATCACAACTAGTGGCCAGGTCTGCAAAGGATATGAGCAAATCAAGGATGCAGCGGTGAACCACTTTCATAACCTTCTTAGTGCAGGAAAGGATGGGAGTGAGGAAGACATAACCGAATTCCTCACAAACATTCCCAATCTGGTTAGCGCAGAAGACAACAACACTCTAATAAGCCATGTCACAGAAGAAGAGATTGCAGACATTGTTTGGTCCATGGAGCCGGACAAAGCTCCCGGGCCCGATGGCTTTTCAATACATTTTTATAGAAAATGCTGGGACCTTATTAAATCTGATCTCCTGAGAATGGTTCACGGGTTCATGAGGAAGGCTAAAATAGGAGGAGGTATAAACTCCACCTTCCTCGCTCTTATTCCAAAGGAGGCAAGCCCAAGCTCTTTTGAAAGGTACAGGCCAATCTCACTGTGCAATTCATCTTACAAGATCGTGGCAAAGCTGTTGGCGAACAGAATTAAACCTCTCCTGCAAAAATTAATCTCCCCTGCCCAAGGAGGATTTGTTCAAGGTCGGCACATACTGGATAACGTCATACAAGTCCAGGAAGCACTTCAGTCCAGCCAATCATGCAATGAACAAGGTATGCTCATAAAAATTGATATGTGCAACGCTTTTGACAGAGTCAATCGTTCATTCTTGTATAGGGTTCTTTTAACATTTGGGTTCAGTCAGACATTCATTAATCTTATCAAAGCATGCCTGGAAAGGATTTGGTTGGCGCCCATGATAAACGGTCGTCCAGCATCCTTCTTCCTTGCCACCAGGGGTTTGAGACAGGGTTGCCCCCTCTCACCCTTCCTCTACATTCTGATGGCAGACTCTTTGAGTAGGAAACTAAATCTGGAAAAACTACAGGGCAGCCTTCCAGGGATCAGAATCATGAAAGGCTATGAACCAATGAACCACGCTCTGTTCGCAGACGATTCTTTAATGCTCGGAGGGGCATCGACACGAATAGAAAAATCCTTCAAAGCTATACTTCAGAAATACTGCAGCATCTCCGGGGCTTTGGTGAGTGAACGAAAAAGCGCCGTGTATGGGTGGAACACAGCGCAGCATCAAATCGAGACCATTGCAAATGAGCTGGGGTACGCAGGTCACTCAGATTGGGAAAAAATTAATTATCTGGGGCTTCCTATCACGCTTGGCTCCAACAGAAACCACCTGTGGGAAGATGTTATTTCGAAGTTCAAGAGGAAGATCACAGCGTGGGGAGGCTTCTGGCTATCCTCAGGGGGCAAATTAACGCTCATCAAGTCAGTGCTTTCTGCCCTGCCCACTTATCAAGCGTCCCTCATGCTAGCTCCAAAGCTCATTTCTGATCAATTTTCCAGTCTCATGCGTAACTTCCTGTGGAAGGGCGGGAGAGGAAACTCCAACAGGTTTCACTTAATAAACTGGGAAATGGTGAAACGTCCTATGGCAGAGGGAGGTCTTCAAATTCGAGACCAGGCTCATGCAAACATAGCTCTAGGCTGTAAATTATTATGGCAATTACACGCAGATCCTTCTCATCCAGTAAGCCAGATCTTTAACCTGAAATACCTCAAAAACCAGCCTATAAAATCCTTCAAGACAGGGAAAACTCCAAAAGGCACTCAGGTATGGAAATTGTGTTATAAAGCAATCGAATTCTTCAGATCCCACCTATATCGTATCCCTGGCAATGGGAAAAAAACAAAATTATGGACAGATAGCGTTATGGGGCATCGCCCTCTTGCAGAAAATCAAGGAATTAAAGAGGTAAGAGTCTGGTTACAGTCTAAAGGCATACGGAAAATTGAAGACATCTCCAGCTGGGACAGAAAAGGGAATTGGCAATGCTGGTCTTTCCCTAGAATTCCTGAACATTTAAACACTCAGCTTGACACACTTTAAGCTGCAATCTCTGATTTCGCCCCGGTACACACAGAAAATGAAGATGTTTGGGGCTGGGGTCGGACAGGAGTTTACACAGTCAGTCATGGATATTACCAGCTACAGAGTCAAAAAGATTCACCACACCCAGCAGCTGTGTGGAAAAAGATTTGGGACTGCTTTGGCATACCCAAAATCAATTTCTTCTTTTGGACCCTGTTTCACAACAAAATCTTAACTGGAGATAATTTGTGCAAGAGGAACATAGTCGGACCGCATAGATGCGTCCTTTGCAAAAAAGCTTTGGAATCTGCATCTCATCTGTTCTTAGACTGCGATTTTGCAAAGGAAGTATGGTCTTTATTCCTCGCTGGTCTGAATGTCTGCCCCCCATCTCAAAGTACAATTAGCAACATGTTCTCCTCTTGGAATGACAGATATCCCTTCAGCATAGCCAGCAAGTCAATATGGAAAAAGGTGTGGACTGCTGCTCCAAAGTACGTTTGTTGGAAGATTTGGTTAGCAAGGAACGAAATAATTTTCAACAATATAGATCTGCCTGCAGCAAAAGTGGCAGACCAGGCAAAGAAACTCCTCTTGGAAACTCTGCAACATTCCTCAGTCAAAGACGACAACTCCCTTCGCACCGAAGAAAGGGTTTGGTTGGATGGTTACACAGGAAACCCCAGTCCTCCTGCATCCAACCGCCCTATGCACACAAGAAAATGGCAAATTAGAGAAACAAAGGACAGCTTCCAGCAGTGGTGGAAATCTCAGGGCAAGTGTTCCATTTTTTTCGATGGAGCCTCAAAAGGCAATCCAGGGAAGGCAGGTGCTGGTGGGGCGATCTTCTTCCAGAATGGGAGCAAAGATGTCTTCAGTTGGGGCCTTGGTACAAAAACCAATAACCATGCTGAAATCCTCAGCCTCCTGAAAGCCTGTCAAATGGCAAGAAAAGGAAATCCAGACGAAATTCTAATTTTTGGAGATTCAGAATTGCTGATAAAAACGCTGGTTAACAAGACAAGAATCAAGGACCCAGTGCTCAACAAGCAACTCTCAAGAGTAAACAGAATTCTGAAAGATTTCTCTTCAGTTCAGGCTTTCCACATCCTCAGAGGCTTAAACAAGGAAAGAAATTTGGTGACTTGCTTGGCGAACATCGGGTACCCTATCTTTACATGAAGGGATGATTAGCAGCAGTACGGATACATCGACCGCGACCAAAGAGCATGCCTTAAGCGAGAAGAAGGCAAGTGGGTTCTGAAAATAGTACTGGTTATTACTTTATGACCTACCCAAGTTCTTTTGGATTCCTAGGAGAAGATATGTCCAATATTGTAATTTTCCCTTGTAATTGCCTCTAGCCATCTACCTTTTTGGTCAACGTTCTTTATGACCTAGCTAAGTCATTTTGGATTCTCAGATGAATGTATTCATCTCCCCTATTCAAAGTCCTTTATTACCTAGCCAAAGTCCTTTATGGCATGGTATGCCCTAATTTCGTGAATACATCAACCCTCCATCTCAATGAGGGAGACATTCTACATTACGTCAAGCTTATCTCTAACTTTATACAAACTTTTCTCTAGACAGAGGATAGGTCAGAATTTCTGAAATCTACTCATATGTGTATATGTACATGAGCTCTATTGCTCCTCTCTGCACCATGTCTCGAATGGAGTGATTTCATAAAAGAGTCATGCAAGAATCTTATGAAGTCACACTTTTTCACAAATTACAACATAGGTTGTGATATACTTTGATCCTATTGTACTAAGCATGAAAGTAACTTGATTTATTTTAAACCAAGATATCATAGTTGATCACAACCAAAAGCAACACCCTAATGTGATCTTTTTGTCCTCTACACTCACGCCCGAATCTAAATATGTATATCTTGCGGCCTCACTTTACCACGTAAGACATATATCAAAACATATCTATTTTACCACACAAGTACCTCAACCATTCTTTTTGCAACCCAATGTATCTTCCTTGGCTTAACCATATACTGGCTCAAGGTGTTCATTGTAAAGAAAATATCAGGCCTAGTATTTACCAGGTACATCAAGGATCTAATCAATTGCCTGCATATCATGAGATCAACCAAATATATATCTCCAATCCCAAGAAATAATGTATCTGGCCATAATCCTTCATTTCATTCTTTGAGTCTAATTCCGACACTAAAGCAGGTCATCCTTATGGTAGTCCTGGATGCTCCCTCTATCACGGAAGCAAATCCTTCTATTGTTGTTGCTCCCTTTGTCGCATAAGCATGTCCTTTTTCTATTGCTACTCCTAAAGACCTTTTGTCTTTGATCATCTTGACAATATCAATCCATGACATCCTCTTGGAAGCTTTCCCCTTAAACTATGCTTGACTATCTACTTCCTTAGAACCAGAAGCTCTTATGGTCATCTGGCATGGTCCTGGATGTCCTAGTAATCACTTGAGCTCTTAAGCCATATAAGAGCCTGATCATTGGAGACTGGAGCAAAAAATATCATTGTACTCTCTCTTACTGGGAGAACCCTCTTGCCACAACTTTGCTTCGTTCTTCCCGATGCTGCCATCTGCTACCAGAATAATTTCCTTTGTAGCCTTCACCACGTACCTACAAACCTCATTTAGGAGGCCATGGAAAAAAAATTATAACCAAGAAAAAAATACAAAGTCAAGAGGCTCACTAAGGAAAAATAACAATAATCAATGGAGAATGATATGAATTACTTATATCTTGATTAAGAAATAAATTGTTGAGGGTTGTAGGGGATTGTGAACTTCCTCTAGATCCTTCCTCCTTCCAGGAATCAATGAATTCCATCCCTCGAATGAACATGTACAAAAAAAAAAAATCTATACATCTAAAAGTCTGGTAATGAGACTGTAATCATGGCCTTCAAATTCATCATCATATCCACTGAAAGATTGAAACTTCCACTTTATAAGTGAATAAGAACTTGTGTCATGCATGTCATAAAGCTAGGCCCACCAATGATCTAGACCATGGGATATGTCATAGATCCTAAAGTTCCCTAACATCCCCTAAATGGAAATGTAATTTGGATGAACTTTCAAATCCATATAAAACTTCTCTTGTACCAACATGGCCAACTAAGAACCATCATCCTTGTTAAGGAAAATACAAACACTATCTACATTCATCTTCAATTGAAAAAAAACTCTAGATTTTACAGTGCCCAATAGTCCTTTAACAAATAAACAATCATTGGTTTCTTTGTTTCCGATTCGAAAAAATAAATCACCTACCATATCATTCTATGGAGATGCTTTCTTAGATATGACCTCCATTAATTCACTCAGTTCCATGCCAAAGTCAATCAAAGAAACAATAGTACATCTATTGTAGAAGAAATCAAACTTTGTCATGTGAATGCTCATCTGAGTATTTGTTACACCTTAGTGGGGAGAATTGGGCTACCTTGTAACAAATGCAACACTCACAAAATGAGATACGTCGTCCTCGTTGTTTTTTTTTTCCTCCTATGGGAAAAATCCTATCAAAAGGTTCCTATTTGGAACTTGTAAGAGGAGTTCCAAACTCATGTGATGTGATTTTGCAGGAGCATCGGACCACCATTAATTAAAATTGATAATTCAACATTGCGGAAGGAGAACGTGGACAACCGTTTGTAAATGGGTGTTAATTTCTGTGAAACGAAGCTAAAATGATGGAAGCGATATGTCTCTAGAAGATTTGATTTATTTGTAATTATCTGCCATGTAATCAAACAGAGATATTCCAAGGGTTAGTTGAGTGAGTTGTGGGAGAAAAACTCGTGGATCTTAGATGATCCACTCCTTTGTAATTCCTTTATAAAAGAAGCTTGTATTGTATGTTGAAGGATGAGTGGAACGCAATGTAGCCTGAGGGCGTAAGTGTGATTCAGGTCGTAGTGGTCTTAGCCTGTAAATCAAATTCAGTGAAGTAATGAAATGTGTATGTTGTTATATATTCAGGATTAATCTTGATTTTGTATAATTTGTGTTTCATGAATGTTTTGATTCCATTATTCTGTGTGCATTTTCTGAGAATCGAAATCGTTTTATGAGCTAACAAGAAGCTCGTCATAACTATGGTGTGCCATATTGTTTGAATAAAATTGATGTTAAAGTTTTCAAAATGGATTGACCAGCAAAGTCTGAGATCCGAAGAAGAACTCGTTGAAGGTTGAACGGACGGTCGTGATCAAGGTGCAAAACTGGTAACGGGAGATGGACGGATGAGATCTTATCGTTTTGGCCAGAAGATGGTTTGCACACATCGCAATCGACGATGGTTGTATTTACATGGAAGACATCGCAAGTTAAATAATATAAGCGGTGATGTGATGAAGAGTGGCCATGTGTCGGCACAGCGCTCTAGCACATATCGCATATCACATGGAATATGGTTAACAGTCATCGGTGTAGACTTAACCTTGCGAAAGGCCGATTTGCGATAAGTTATGGAAGTTGCGAATCGCAAATTCGCATCGATATTTTTATTTTTTCGTGTGAATGTTATGTGTTATATTTGCTGACGTGTGATATCGTAAACGCTAAGATCTGTGATGTACGTATTATCTGCGATCTACAAAGTTTAAAACTCTGATATTAAAATCCGTTGCGAGTAAATGGAGTTTATGTGGGCCATAACCCACAGGTCCATGTTGCACTAAAAACTATCACCTTGAAATTATGTTGACTGTATGAGCTCATTGTCACTCATACTTACCTCCTCTGCAAGTCTTACAACCTCTACTCCTCATGTCAAGCCCTAAAAACAGGAGAAAAACCCTAAAAAACTCCAAAACCCTGGGTACACAGGTAATGTGAAGCTTACCTGCGTTCCTGGCTAGGGTACGCAGGTAATGTGAAGCTTACCTGCGTTCCAGAACGCAGTTTCTCTGTGTAATGCCTGCGTACCACTGTCAAAGTCAAAAGGGCGAGAAAGTAAAGTGAAAAAGTTGATTTTTGGTCAATTCTAGAAGCTTCTAGATGAGATTTTTTGGGGGTGAGTACGCTCTTGTAAGGTTCATGCATCCCACACCTTAAGGAGCTAACCCCTTGATGTGAGGAGCCTATCCCTTTGAAGGAGGATTCTATCCCTTCATAGGTGGAACCCTAACCTCCTCATCTACACTATAAAAAGAGGCATTGGGTAGCCTCAAAGAGAGTTCAAGCTTTAGTGTGTGATTGAGGTGAAGTGCTGTTGAGATTTAGACTCCTTTCTGCTAAGCTTTTGTGAGGAAAGATCACATACCTCTATGTGCTCCCGGAGGAAGAGTGCAAGGCTTATAAAAGTAGAGTAAACTTGTGATTTGGACCCTGGGAAGGCCTGTTCAACATCAAGGCTAAGGTTGTAAGGTTCTTCTATTATTTTAAAGTTAATACAATCAAGTTTGTTTTTCTCAATAAATTGTCGTTCGATTGTTTATTTCAATAAGCTTTCGTTTGATCGTTTATTTCATAGATTCCTTGATCACTATGATAGGTATGTTTTATAATTATTTGTTATAAAGGTGTTATTTAATATTTTCTTGTTTGTGATTGCAGGTCTTTGAAGACGACACTTTCAAGCGACGGAAGAACTACGGTTGCAAATAAGTGTTTGGATCTAAGATAGGATCGACACCTTTATAGCATTTACTTGTAAAACGAATATATTTAGAGAAAGATAAACTTAGTTGTTCGTTTGTTGCTAGATTGTCTTCTGACACTAGGGAGATCGATCTTGTCCGCAAGATCGATTTATCCGGCCAACAGTCCATGGTATGGTGTAAATTGCAGTTTTGTGCTGCATCATTAAGTTACTTTGGGGGATGGAAGCAAAACTAGAAGGGAAACTAAAATCTAGCAATGCATCTTTAGAAAACGCATCCTCCTCTGAAACGTTTTCTGCTAATTTTGTACTACATTTTTTAATGATATCCTTGGCTAGATCTTGACTATCATTTTCTGGCATAAAACAAGAAATATATTTGCATGTTGTAGACACATGACCTTGAAGTCTATATTCCATCCTTAGGGAATGCAATGTCATCCTCATAATCAAATCATTCTCCTTTTGTATAAGGTTCACCTTTCCACCACCAGCAAATAGTGCCAAAAGCATTCTTTCTTCACCAACTCTATTATTTCCGTCCTCTTCCTTCCCACAGATTAGAAGTTTCATTTCAAGCAGAGTACCGACAATATACAATTTTGTCTTCTAACAAAGTTATTGACTTAACGATAATAAACTACAACCTCAAAATGAAAACTCTAGCCCAAAAAACCCTTATTTTTGTGAAAAAAACATGAAAAAACACTTCGAAAACGAAAAGGGTCGATGCCACATCATGGTTTTTTTTTTGGGGCTAATTTTGTTTTTAACAATGGTATTAAAATCTAAAATTTCTATACAATAAACATGAAATAACACCCTGAAATCGAAAATTGTTGATGTTGGATCAATGTTTTTTTTTGTTGCTGCTAAAATTCTCATTTTTTAGAAATGGCATTAAAAATAAAATATCATAAATCAGAAAAAAAAAAAAAAAAAAAAAAAAGACACAAACAAACAAACAAACAAACAAAAACAAACAAACAAACAAAAATCCTAAAAAGTGAATACGTAAATCAAAATAGTCATTATACGAAGAGTAATTTCTTTTTTAATGCTAAAAGCATAGTTGTTTAAAAATATTAACCTACGACAACATGACACATTACAAAGAAAACTTAAAAATCAACTATCAAATTGACACGCGGTGTAGGAAAATTTGACCCATTGCAATGAAAACTTTAAAATCAACCTTGAAATTGGCATATAGTGGAGACGAACTTGATACATTGTAATAAAAACTTAAAAATCAACTCACAAATTGGCACATAACAGGGTTGGTTTGCTAGTCAAAATACAATTACTTTAACAAAACAAAAAAATAAGCAAATCGATAAATAACTGAAAATGAAAAAAAATGAGTAAAATGTAATTTAAAAAAAAAACACAAAAAAAAAGTTACAAAAATTTAAAAACACAAAAAAATAATAATAACAAAATGACATAAAAGAAATAAAAAACAAAATTAAAGCATAAAAATTTCAAAAAATAAGTCATAAAAGAAAAAAGAAAAAATCAAACATACAAAATTTAAATAATTTTTTGAATTTTTTTATTTTTTTTAAATTGTTTTTAATATAATTTTTTATTGGTCCTTTTTAAAAAAACAATGTTTACCAATTTATTTTAAAATTAATTTATAATATGTTTTATTTATTTCCATGAGGTCTTGGATAAATGGTCCGCATAGGAGTGATATATTGGACATGACGAAAATGAGGTCCTTCCAAGCTTAAAAAAAAAAATTGTTTTATTTATTATTATTATTATTATTAATTTATATTTTAGTATTTTTTTTTTATTTGTATGAAATTATCTATTTATTTATTTTTTAAGTATTTTTTTTAAATTTACTCTTGTTTTTTTAATTATGATTTTCCCCAATATATTGCTTCCTTTTTTAATTTGTTTATCATCTTCTTTTAATTTTAATCTTAAATTTTTAATATATATATTTCAATTTTTGAAACTTTTTTTTTGTTTAATTTCTTTTTTTTTGCTTTTAATATATATATATATATATATATATATATATATATATATTGATTTGTCCACTGGGTCTTGAATAGACACTTATCAGGTGCATTGTTAAGGCACTCCTAGATGTTAAGTCATTGGTTCAATTCCTCGCCCTATTCGAATGTTGTTCTTGGACATGACCCTATTGCAACCTCACCAATGTCGAACTTACAAAAAAATAAATTTTGTTTTTAATTGGTTTATAATGTTAATTTTTTAATTAATTGTTTTGGTTTTTCTTTTTTCAATTTTTTTTAAACAAAAATGAGTACTTTTAGTGTTAGGTTTGTTCCTGGACGCAGCAAATACTCGAGAGATTACAATGGAAAGACACAAGTAGACTAACTATAGGCACATTTACATAGATTTTACAGAATTATAAAAGGAGCAAAAGACACATAGATTGTCTAGACATTAGAATGAAAATTAGTCGTTTTTCGACACTGGCATGTTAAGATCAATGTCTTGCTCACCTAGGTCCTCCTGGAGCTGATATTGGCCTACATGGACATATATGTTGAGTTTAAATTCCATAATTACGCCCTAGAGCACATCCACATTGTAATATCCCTTCGTTGTTGTAATATTGTTTTTGGTTAGACTGAGTTTTGTTAGAAATAATGGCAGAAAAAGCCATGAAGAATATTGGAATAATGATGTAAATGAATATTTATTAATAAATAAATAAATGAGATGTATGCAATTGGGAATGAGACACCTAGAAATGAGACCCTTGCCAAAGAAAAGAAAAAAATCATTGGTAAACGAGATTGAATAATTCTTTCATGATAAGGATTCTAGATAAGCTTAATGTATGAGAGAGAAAAATTCATTAAGTTTCTTCGCTGGAGAAAGATGCTAAGTTTGGATAAGCATAAAAGTGTTGTGGGAGAGAAAGGCGGGCTTTTATGGAAAATCCTAGAAAAGTGGATAAAAAGGTCCACAAAAGTGGGACATCACTAAAGGAAACTGTATCATGAAAGAAAGGTATTAAATACCTATTGAAAGGATTGATACCTCTCAAGAAATCTCAGCTCGAGAGTGAACTAGAGGAAAACAATTCTAGATTGGGTGGCAAGGTGTCAAATTCTCAATTTTGTTGCCTCGGCGATTTTGGTTAGATTGATTGTTGTTTAAGTTACGTTTATATAATACGAAATTATACTAGGATGTTGTCATTGAATGGAAATTTGTTAATATATTTTTAGTTTTTGAGATGTGTTAACTTTGGTAAGATAGATTGTCCCTATTCTGTATGCATTCTGTGAAATTAGATTTAAGAACATTTAAACTTAATTCTAAGTGACTAATCTACAGTTATGGGGTACATGTATCTATGCGGATAAATTCAGTTACTTATATAACGACTTCTACAGAATTAGTTGAATATAGAAGTTGTTTGGTTTTCACAGTAACCAAGTAAGGAGGTTACGACCTTATGACAAATATATAGCTCAATGGACTTCATTGTAGGAGGTTTTTAGTTAACAACCATAATTATTAGGAACATAGTGTTCATGGTAGAGATGGGGTTTTTGAGCAGTTCGAAGTATGAGTTTACTGTAAGATTGAAATTCATGGTTCAGTACACTGTATATACTATTTTGCTACAGATTTAACTATATTTAATCATACTTTGTAGTTAAAACATTGTGGTTATACCATGCATAATCTTGCTAGCCGAAACTTAATTGTTATAACAAGAAGTAAGAAATTAAGGGGGTAAAAATGAATGCTAAATGGAACACGTGGTAGTTATGAATGCTAAATGAATGCTAAATTGGATCGGTGAAAAATGTGTTTTTTATATTTAAAGAGATATATATTGAACCAGTATTCTAGGAGAATGTATATTTTCTATTGGAGACTGAAAGTCGTAATAGCATTTTCAACCTTCATATGGCCATTGAAGAATATGATGTGTATACTTCTCAATTAGTGTTGCATTCTCACGAGTAGAACTTTAACTTTTCGATATTTAGATACAGTAATTTCTATATAGATACATATATATGTTAGAATCAAACATAGAAATCGAGTAGGAGTAGCAGAGGAAATTGTTAATAAGTTGAAACTGAGATTTACTTCCTTACGAATTTGATATCCAATATGTTGATAGCTATCCACTAGAATTTAGAAATTCTTGTGGGCAACCAGCGAATAACTATTGGGCTAATTACCAAACCATCATAGGCAGTGCTTTCGAATCAAGACAACAATGAATCCTATCTGGAAAATAAAACAAAGACAGTAAGAATGTTTAAAAAAAAAAAAATCCCACTGACAAAAACTCAGAGATAATGGGTTAGTGTCATGTAAGAACTTATATGCCTCAACATGATTTAATAGGAGAAACAAAAGTCCATGATATAACATCATCATAGCTTAATTACTTAAATCTTTAAATGTAAAAACTGAAAGTCTTTTAAAATGACATAGTTAAAAGAAATAGATAAAAATATAAATATCTAAGAACCTCCAAAAAGATGGAGGACATTATAGTAGAGATATTCAAAATATTACAAAGGTAACATATACTTGAAGAGCAAGCTAAATTTTTTACTATCTTTATGAGTAAATTAAGCCGGCTAAATTTTTTACTATCTTTATGAGTAAATTACAAGAAAAAGGAGAAAAAATTATCTTCCACACCAATTATAAAAAGGATTTTCTGAACATTATAAGTATACTGTGCAACATGATAATTTAAGCATAATGTCTAAATCAGTATAAACCGCTAGGAAGCCAATCTTGGAAAACAAAAGGGTAACACCCTCTTCCCACATCTACCAAAGTAACCGGCCAACTGGGGTAAACATGCAACGAGAGGCTACTAATATGATATTCAACCTCCTAGATGACCTTAAGGAAGTGGAAACGACGAAAACCTGACAAATAGACCTTACACAGCATCAACAACACCTCCACAAGGTAACCCAACCTCCCAAACCCCTGAACCCTAAGGGGAAACTGATTTTTGACTTATTTTTGACCTTTTTGAGCCTTAGCCACGGGCATATAAGAGCAAGGGAGCGGCTAGAAGCCTATAGCCACGGGCATGCCAAGGCAAGGTCACGACTAGGGCCCCAAAAAGTCAGTTTTGTGCCTGCAACACCGAGATTTGTGCCACATTTTTATCCCCGAAGCCCAGGTCACTACCTAGAACTTCATGGAACTTTAGGAGATGATAAATAACATTAAAAAAAAGTATGGAATCAATCACATCATTGGGAACTAAGTTGGACCCCTCCCAGCCATGACAGGAATTTCATCAAACATGTCACAAACATTGCATCTAGAAGTGTAAACAACAGATTTAAACATAGGGGTCTCATACTTATCTGAGAATCGTTAAGAAGCATTGCTCCCTTACATCATTAGCTACAATACAATCTATTTGACCATGGATACATTGTTCATTCATTTACAAGTAAAAACATAGATAGAGCCATACATCATCACCGATAAAATACATGCTTATAACCAGCATAATAACAACAGAAATATCATAGATACAATAGTAATGAAATCCACATAATAACCAATATATTTGCATGTACCAAATATCAAAGGAATGAGCTTCTCATTAATGAGTGTAAAAAACCAACCAAAGATGGGACTTCCATGTTCCACCCGACCATAGATTCGTTGAGCTAAATCTCTCTAAAACCAATCATCCCCGTGCCATATTCCAAGCATGAATGTGGGACTTAAACTGAAAGAACCAACCAGGGCATCTTGAGGCTAAACCACCTCACCATCATCATATAGAGATTAGGCTTTACTGTGATCTACACCCGATCATTAGGCAAACACAAGCATGGATATCACCAAATTCTCTCCGCCTAAACCATGAGGAGTTTTCATATCTCGTAGTCTCTCAGGATTTACCGCAACCCATAATCTAAATCAGGGATCACTAGGCCCTAAACTGAGACATACTCTCATGGATTTACCGCAATCTCAAACCCGAGATTCCTAGGCCTGAAATGGAGAGAAAACCACCACCTCTCGGGCTTTACCGCAATCCAAACCCGGATTAATAGGCCCTAAACCGAGGCAAAAAACGAACCGGTTCTATATTAATTCGGAGATCGCCTCACTCAGCTTCGAATCCATTTGGTAATCCAGCTAAACCAAAACATTAGAACTCCACAACACCATAGTTATCTAAAAACGAAAATTTTAGATTGAATACACTATCACACCTAGAAAACCCATGCCAAGACAACAAAGAACCACATGCAATGCCATGCATACCAAATCTAGCAAGGAAATCATACATGCAAATCAATACCTGCAAAGAATCCTATTGTAGTTTCTTGATTCTTGCTTCTCCTTGCTTGCTTCCTCCTTCTTCCTGCTTTCTTGCCTTTCTTGCTCCAATCCCAAAGTACTCCAAAACTCTTATAAGAGAGAGAGAGAGAGTGAGAGAGTAATGAGAGAGCTCCAAAAAATACATTGACAAAAGGTACCAACTGATCCTCAGAAACCTTTTTATGGAAGAGGCCTATATTTTATTCATTTTCGATTATTTTCCTTCATTATCCTCCTCACATGCAACCTATGACCTTTCATCTCCCTTTTCTCCTTATTTCCATTATTTTCATAAATAAATGTGCCAAAATGCCATTTTGTCTTTCCAAATCCTTTGCCTTTGCCAATTTCCTTATCCATAATAAACCAAATGAACACCCCTTAGAATGTTTTTGCCCAACATTCAGCTTAGAAGAAGTGTCCCATCAACCGTGGTTATTATATTTAACTTTTTATTACATGGAATTTTCACCAGGGATGTTATAGAACCCTCCCCCTTGGGGGACACCATCCTCAGTGTTCAACCACACATATACCTCAGCAAAATTGTTGAAAAGCAACCATACTACCCATGGAGCTTTATAACATAGCTCGATGTAGTATTTACAATGATCACCCTGTTGAAAAGAAAACAAAAATGACATCATAACAATATGGAAACTATAATGACTTGACACCATACCTCTTATTGGAGATTTATAACATAGTTCATGGCAGTATTTACATCCATATACATATGTACATACATCCAACCATCACATCAAAAAATATACCAAAACATCGCCAAAACATGTGCTAAACAAAAACCAACATCACACCAAAAATGCTTTGCCTCAACCGGAAAAAAACAAAGGATACATGGTCCACATATGATCTGTCATCTCCTTTGTAGCTTCATCGAGCCCAAAGTGATTATATTGCACTTTAACTTGATTTATTGCTCGGTTCCTGAGCATGAGCACCTTATTCTGCAATATACATTGAGGCTCCGACGGGAATTCTCCATCTGGTTCCACCAGCAATACAGACCATTCAATCACATGATCAGCATATTTAACATACTTCTTACGAAAAGATATATGAACATCATCATGGAATTTCACTGTGGAAGGCAGTGCAACTCGATAGGCCACTGGCCTGATTCTATCAATGATCCTGAAGGGTCCACAAAACCTTGGTGCCAACTTGGCACACAATCCAATCCGTAAGTAACTCTTCTTGGGCTTGATACGCAAATAAACTTGATCCCCAACCTGAAACTCCTTGAACAACCTGTTCCTTTCTGCATAACCCTTTCCGCCTATTGTGTGGTGACATCAAGTTCTTCTTGATCACCTACATTTCTTGATCCATCTCTTCCAACATCTCTGGTCCAATCAATACCTTCTTAATCGGATCACTCCAACTGATAGGAGTGTTGTAGCTCCACCCATACATAGCCTCAAATGGACTCATCTTCAATGGCTCCTGGTATCTGTTGTTGTAAGCGAACTCTATTAGTGGAATATATTTTTCCCACTTCCATTGTTGATTCATCACATACATCCTCAACATATCCTCTAGTATCTTGTTGATCCTCTGTGTCTGTCCATCTGTCTGAGGATGATAATCTGTGTTGGAGGCAAACTCAGTGCCCAAACTACAAACAAATCCTTCCAAAACTTGGAAGTGAAATTTGCATCCCTATCAAACAAAATCTTCTTCGGATGATCCAGACTTATGCGGGAACTCAATAAAATTCATAAATACACATAAACACAGAGATGCAGCATAAATAAGACTTCATTTCATTAATATCACATAACTGAAATATGCTTACAGACAAAATGGAAATAAACAAGATAGGGCGCTAGTATCTTATCTCTCAAAAGAGATGTGGCGGCTACAGGCCTCTGAATTGTGTTAAAATGAGGATCAAGGTCCTTTTTATTATTTAACAATAAGAGAAAACACTAAACAACCAAAACCCTAACCCAGGGAGATGTAACACCAAGAGTTTATGGGCCCCATTGGGGTTAGTTGGGCATCCAAATTCCTGGGGTCGTAACTTGGTCATATTATCTCTATTTGGCATGTATGATACCTCGTTGGAAATATCTCTCTGAGGAATATAGCTACTATCATGATTTGTTTCAAATCATTGGATCAATAATGCCCAAAAAAACGTCGTTTAGGGCCTCAAAACGGCTCCAAAAGTTCAGGACCTGAAAAACTGCTAAAAATAGTAAATAAGAAAATTGATGAAACTGACTACGTGGAATAGGTGGGTGGCCACCAATATCCACTTGGATCATCCCTCCCCCCTTAGGAAGAAATGGTCCCCATTGCATGCAGATCCTCCATGAGGTGGGAAAATTTGTGTTGAACCCGATCCCTGGTGAACCACTTTCCCTAGTGAAGGAGTTGGCCAGCTTTGATAACCTGATACAATTGGATATTTTGTTGACGAGTGATTTTAATCTGTGTGTCCATGATCTGATCAGTTGCAACCTGTTCCATGCAGTCTGGATTTAACTCTGTCGGGGTGAGTTGTTATGCAATGTCGGATGTGTCCAGTAAGGGCGGAAAGTATCGTCGAAGGAGATCCACGTTGAACACTGGATGCAGGCAAATGAATGGAGGAATGCTAAGCTCAAAATAATTGTCTCCCATGGCCTTGGTGATGGTATATGGACCATATCGGAGTGGGTGTAGCTTGCGGTGGGGTCTAGAGAGGCGCTCCTTCTGAAAATGTAACCAAACTTTGTCACCCACCTGGAATATGTGTGGCACCTGATGTTGATCTTGTCGTTTCTTGTACTTAGCATTGGCTCTATTCAACATTTCATGAACCTATTGGCGGATGTGTTGAATGTGTTGAATGAATATGTTTGCCTTGTCAGCTTTAGACTGGTCATGAGCCGAATCGGCCTTAGTAGCAACAAATGGCATGGCTACGTCAATGGGACATAGTGGCTAGAATCCCAAGCCCACCTGAAATGGGTTGTGGCCAATTGAGCTATGGAGGGCTCGGTTATATTTTTGTTGTGCATAGGGGAGGCTCTCATCCCATGTGTGTGGATGCTTTGAGTTGTACGTGCGCAGAATGTGTATGATCATCCTGTTGATGACCTTTATCTGGCCATCAGTTTGGGGATGGAAATTCATGGAATTGGTGAGCTTGGTGTCCAGCATTGACCAGAGGCTAGACCAAAATGTACTGAGGAACCTTCTGTCTTGATCTAAGATGATAGACTGTGGGATCCCAAAGTGTACCCACACTCGTTCAAAGAAGAGTTTAGCAATGGCTTCTACTGTGATGTTCTTCTTGCAGACCACCATAATGGCCATCTTCGAGAGTCTATCGACGACCATGAAAACACAGTCATTTCCATGCTTAGTATAAGGAAGGCCCGACATGTAATCCATGGAGATGGATTCCTAAGGTCGACTAGGGGTAGGAAGCAGAGTATAGAGGCATTGCTTCTTATGGTCGGTTTGGAAATGGCGCAGGCAGTGTGGGATCTGATGTACTTCATGACATCATGTCGAAGGTTCGGCCAATAGAAATACTTCTACAGTACTGCCACTATGTTCTCGGCCCTGAAATGCCTAGCGACCCGACTATAGTGCACTTCCCAAATCATCTTTTCACGCTCGCTTTAAGGAACACAAAGGTGTCCCAGGTGACATAACAGTGCATCCTGGAGGTGAAAATTTGTAACTTGGTTACCCTCCAAGGGAGTCTTGTATGTGTGGCCGAATTATGGATCACTCTTGTAGAGAAGCGGCCAATCAAAAGTCTCGTGCCCACAAGATTTGAGAACGGTGGTTAGCGCCACGATCGGTGGCCGACTGAGGCAGTCTGCAAAATTATTGGTGATTCCCTTCTTGTACTTGATGTTCAAATGAAACTATTGAAGATATGTGGACCACTTCTTATGGCGATCATTATGCAACTTCCCTTGTGTTTGTATGAACTACAGGGGTCGGTGATCTGTGTGGATGATTGTTTCATTCCCCAAAATGTAAAGCTTCCATTGTCGGCAAGCTTGCACAATGGAATATATCTCTTTGTCAGATGTGGGATACTTCCGGACTGTGTTGGACAGTGTCTCACTGTGATATGCCACTGGATTCCCCTATTGAGTAAGAGCTTCCCCAATAGCATAGTCAGAGGCATTTGTCTCAATCTCAAATGGTTGTTGCAAGTTTGGTAATGTGAGCACTGGGGCAGAGCATAGGTGATGTTTCAATTCTACGAATTCCTTTTGTTGAGATTCAGACCAAAATAATTTTTCTTTCACTCCTCCCTTGGTGACTTGACTCAAGGGACAAGTGATATGAGAGAATCCCAACATGAACCTGCGGTAGAAATTAGCAAGACCGACAAAGTTGCGGAACTTTGTTAGAGTGGTTGGGGCTGGCCAATCTTGAATGACTTGGATCTTGGTTGGATCCACATGCACCCCCCTCACATCAATAATGTATTGAAGATAATGAACCTGGGTCATGCCAAAAGTTCACTTCTCCAAATTGGCAAACAAATTTTGTTGCCGCAGTGTTTGGAGGACTTGTCGGATGTGGTGGAGGTGCTCTTCCCAATTTTGGATGAAGATCAGGATGTCATCCAAGTACACTACTACAAATGATTTGGTGAATGGTCACAAGATGTCTTCCATCAACCTCATGAAGGTTGCAAGAGCATTCGTCAAATCTAAAGGCATGACCAGCCATTCGAACAGGCCCTCCTTGGCTTTGAAGGCAGTCTTCCACTCATCAAAGGGTTTGATTTGTACCTGGTGATACCCGGACTTCAAGTCGATCTTCCTGAAATATTTTTCCCCCTTGAGTTGGTCCAGAAGGTCATCAATCCATGAGATCGGGTACCTATTACGGAAAATGATCTTGTTCAACGCCTGATAGTAAATATATAGTCTCCAAGTCCCATCCTTCTTCTGCACCAACACGATCGGGCTCCCATAAGGCAATGAAGTCGGCCGGATGTGACCTTTCTATAGTAGCTCCTGAATCTACCTCTTGATTTCATCATTCTCCATAACAGAGCGCCGATAAATTCGTCCATTGGGAAGTAGCATACCTGGGGTCAGATCGATGGGGTGCTTGACCTGACAATGTAGAGGCACCCTTGCGGGTGAGGTGAAGATGTCCTCGTACTCCTCCATGAACTTGTCCATTTTTTTTTTCATGCGGAGGAGCATTGTCTCGAGGTCATGGCCATAGTCTTCTTCTTTCCCTGAGGGCAGATCATCAGGAAAAAAAATTTACTAGTTTTGGAAATGAGCTTACTGCATTGTTTTGCAGCAACCAAAGAGATGGTGGCAGGCAGTGCTACCTCAAGTATCCTGTAAAAATTATCGCCCAAAGTAACAATAACAACGCGAGGTAAGGACTCATACATAGCATGTCGCTTCCATAAGTATTGTTGGCCTAATAATACATCACAAACATCAACAAGGAAAATGTCACATAATACCTCATCCATGAAGGGCTTGATGTTGTAGGGAAGGCGGCACTGTTGGCTGACCCAGAGATCATGTCCTTGGTGAAGCCACCTGATGGTGTACAGTTGTGGGTGTGTTGTGGTCAGCAAGTCCATCTGCTTCACGACCTCTCCTGAAATGAGGTTCTTTTGGCTCCCGCTATCGACAATGAACTGCAGCGGGGAACCCTTTACCCACATTTGGGAATGGAAGAGGCGCTCCTCCTCCTCCAGATCTTTTGATTCCTCCTTTTGGATCTTCATGGTGGCAACAGTGGTGTTGGGCTCTGCATCAATAATTTGCTTCCCTTTGCACTCCCCTTGTCGGGTTCTAATTCATAATTGGATCATGCATCTAATTCAAAAGCCTTCAGCTCACCCACCAAGTACTGCTTGGTCCGACACTCACTTATGTTGTGAGTGGAGCTCTTATGGAACTCACACCACTTTCCCATGTCCTTCCTTGGCTTCACGGTGTTGTTATTTTGTTGCGGCTTTGGCAGGTTATCTTGGGCCCACCTCGCCTTGGCTTTGTCCTTTGTTCTATAGTTTTGGGGCACCTTTCCCTTGCTTCTGATTTGCAGATCCAAAGTCTCGCTTCTCATTAGGGGAATTTTGAGGTCTAAAATGGGCCTCCTAAGAAAAATGTACAACCAAAATAAACTTTATAATAACCAATAGGATTCAAGATGATGATGTCAACCATGGGGGATGATTAACCATTTTCGAAGTAAAAAAGTACAGGGAATAAAAAATAATAAAATAATAAGACTATTTTTTCAACTCGTATTTTCAACTTATCTCCCTAAGTTTTTACTCAAATTTCAAGGGGGAGTACTTGTTGGATGCAAAATTTGATTTCTCATCCAAGGAGTACCCGTGTTGCATACTTTCGATGGACCCTCCTACATGAAAAATGAGAAATACATGAAGAAACGTGATTGAAATCACGTTTTTCATGTATTTCTCATTTTTAATGTAGTAGGGTCCATCAAAAGTATGCAACATGGGTACTCCTTGGATGATGAATTAAATTATGCATCCAACGAGTGTTTCCGATTGAAATTTGAGTAAAAACGTAGGGAGATAAGTTGAAAATACGAGTTGAAAAAATTATTTTATTATTATTATTCTTTTTTTCCCTCTAAAAGTTGATGATGTAATCTAACATTATTTTATTATTTCCACTATTATTTTATAATTTCCTTAGGAGGCCCATTTTAGACCTCAAAATTCCCCTAATGTCTATTTGAAATTATACTCAACCTTGTATGTTGCACCAAGCGAGGAGATGTCGAGGAAATCCGTTTCATCCTGAATGTATCTGTGCAGAAAACTGTGGTACTTCAGCACCAAATTTTTATTTGAATCTTTGATACCCAAATTGTGCGCAAGGTATTGAACAGATTCGCCAACTCGTGCACATTTTGATCCCTTTGTTGCCGCAACTTAGTCCATTGTATGTACTTGTCCTCATAGCTCCCCACGGGATAATATTGCTCCTTGATGGTGTCTTGGAAATAATTCCAAGTGGGTGCGGCCAAAAACAGAGAGGGTTCCCTCTCGTATTTTTTCACACAGTAGGTTTCCCACTAGTCCTTGACATGGGGGACAGCTTTGAGGAGTGAAAAAGGAATCTTTCCCCAATTGTAAAAGTCATGAACCGATAAATACCCTTCTAATAGATTCAACCATCTATCTATGACGTCTGCATCTATTTGGCCCTCAAATATGGGAATCTCAAAGTTTACTTGTACCTCAAAAGGAGTTGCACCTCCAGAGTGGCTGATGGATGCAGATGCGCCGCCGGTGGGCAGTCGTTGAAGAATCTGGGAAAATTTATCCATCATCGCGTTCATTTGTTTCTCAAGGGAATCCTCGAGAAATATTTTGATAGTATATCCTGCTCCCTCAACTTTATTTTAGTCCCCCATGGGTGGTTGTCGGGGTTTGTGAGGTTGATCTTGCAAAGATTCAAACAGAAAGAGCAGAACACTATGATACCACTAATCCAAAATTATGCAGGAACGTAATAAAATACAGAAATACACATAAATGCAAGGATGCAATAGAAATAAGACTTCATTTCATTAATATCACATAACTGAAATATGCTTACAGATAGAATGGAAATAAACTAGCTAGGTTGCTGGTAGCTTATCTCTGAGAAGATATGTGGCAGCTATAGGCCTCTGAATCATGTTAAAATGAGGCTCAAGGGCCTTTTTATTATTAAACAATAATAGAAAACCCTAAGCAACCAAAACCATAACCCGAGGAGATGTAACACCAAGAGTTTATGAGCCCCACTGGGGTTGGTCGGGTAGCCAACTTCCCGGGGTCGTAACTTGGTCATATTATCTATGTTTGGCACGTATGATACCTCGTTGGAAATATCTCTCCGAGGACTACAACTTCTATCACAATTTTTTTCGAATCACCAAATCAATCATACCCAAAAAAAATCATTTAGGGCCTCAAAACGGCTCTGTAAGTTCAGGTGTAAGTTCAAGAGACGAAAAACTGCTAAAAATAGTAAATAAGAAAACTGATGAAACTGACTAGGTGGAATAGCTAGGTGGCCACCAATATCCACCTGGATCATCGGAAAACCATGCAATTTGACTTTGTCTTGGATAAACACCTGTGATACATCATTATGTGAGTACGTAGTCTTCACTGGCATGATATGTGCAACCTTTGTTAACATTTCCACAACAACCATGATGGAATCATTTTGTATATTTGTATTAGGCAAACATGTGATGAATCCCATGGAAATGACCTCCCATTTCCACTTTGGTATCACAATCGATTGTTGTAGTCCATCTGGAAGTTTACACTCTTCCTTAACCATCTGACAATCCAAACATTTTTCTACAAACTCTGCCACATCCCTCTTTAGATTCGACCAATAGTAGAATCTCTTCACTGCATTCAATATCTTCTGGTATCCTGGGCGACAAAAACATGGTTTCGCATGAAACTCTCTCAAGATCACCTTCTTGAGCTAACTATTGTCTGGTACATATATCCTATCTCTATATCTGACCAATCCATCTACAGTGAAACGATAGTCCAAATCGTGTACATGTACCTATACCTATGCCAACACATGTACCAACACCTGTACATGTATCGATACCAACACATTTACCTATCCCAATGCCTGTACATGTACATGTACCTGTACTCTGCTGCAACATGTGCACAATCTCCACATACCTATGATCCTGCTTACCTGCCTGCAAGATCCTATCCTATCATTTTATCCCATAGGAGCTCATCGCTACTAAGTGATTTACATGTACTCACCTGCTAAGAGCATCTACGACCCTATTCTCCTTTCCATTGATATACCTGATCTCGAATTCAAACTCACTGATCGTGCCCAGCCATCTAGCATGTCTAACATTCAAATGTAGTTGGTCAAACAAGTACCTCAACCCAATGTGGTCACTCAACAATACAAACCGCCTACCAAGAAGATAGTGCCTCCACATCTTCAATGCATTCATGATCGCTTCTAGCTCACTGATTATGTGTCAAGTAGTTTTGGTCATGTTCATTTAGCTTATGTGACTCATAGAATACCACCTGTCCATCTTACATAATGACTCCACCAAGTCCTCTCTTGCAAGCATTTGTACACACTACAAACTACTTGTTCGGATCTACAATTTTGAACACTGGAGCATGTGTCAAAAACTACTTAAGTTGCTCAAAACTAGCCTCACACTCCTCTGTCCAATCAAAATTCTTACCTTTCCTATGCAATGATGTAATAGGATAATCAATCTGTGATAATTTCCTGATGAACCTCCTGTAGTAACCTTCCAATCCCATGAATTATCTCACCTCATATACATTATAAGGAGCTACCCACTCCATGATGGCCCTTATCTTCTCTGGATCTACTGCAATGCCTTCCTTGGAGACAACATGTCCCAAGTAGTGTACCACAGTCTAAAAGAAATTGAATTTGTTGATCTTAGCATACAACTGAGGCTCTATCAGCAACCTCAACATTGTTTCTAAATTCTCGACATGCTCTTCCTCATTTTTAGAATACACCAATATGTCATCAATAAATACAATCACAAACTTGTCCAAAAAAGGATGCAACACATTATTCAGCAAACACATAAATGTAGCTGGGGAATTATTCAAACTGAATGGAACTAGAACAAACACATAGTGCTCATACCTGGTACTGAATGCGGTCTTGTAGATATCCTGCTCTTTTATGCGTACCTGATGATAGCCTAATCTCAATTCGATCTTAGAGAAAACTGCAAATCTCTTCAGCTGATTGAACAAATAATCAATCATCGGTAATGGGTACCTATTATTGATAGTCACTTTGTTCAGTTACCTGTAGTCAATGCATAGTCTAAGAGTGCCATCCTTCTTCTTCACAAACAACATGGGTGCGCCCCATGGCGATACACTTGTTCTAATGTAACCCTTGTCCAACATTTCCTTCAACTGCAATTTTAACTCTACTAGCTGTAGTGTAGTCATCATGTAAGGTGATTTTGAAGCTGAAGTTGCCCCTGGCACCAACTCAATAGAAAAGTATACCTCCCTGTGAGGTGGAAACTGAGAAATATATGCTTGAAACACATCATGAAATTGCTACAAAATTGGATACATGTTCAACACATCCTTATCCTCAACTTCTTTACCTTTGTCACTAGAGATATGAACTGCAAATAGCACACATCCTTTCCTGCGACTGTGCTTGGCCTGCATGGTTGTCACCATCCTAAATGATGTGGCTTTCTTCTATACTTGTAGGACTCTTGGTTCCTCATTGTCATCTAAACGTTCAATATATTTTACATAGCAATCTACCTTGGTCTTGTGACGATATAACCAATCCATACCCAATAGCATATTGTAGGAACCCAATGGCAATATGTTCAAGTGCACTGATGTAGGCATACCATTTAACTCAAATGTACAAGCTCTTACCCAATGGTGAACTCTTTTCTTCGTACTTGTTTCCAACTGCACTAACCAAGATTCTGCATCCATTTCCTTACGCAAACCACACTTATCCACCAAATCAGGACTAACATAACTATAATTACATCCAGGGTCAATAAAAATAGAAATAACTTGATCACAAAACTTACCGTACATCTCAATGATAGAAGCATGGTGATCCGCGTGTTTTTTTTCCACTACTACATAAATATGAAGAATGCTCTGCTCAACATCCCCAACAGTCTGTGCCTCCTATGCAATGTATATCTTATGCCTTCCTCCTCGATTATGTGGACAATACCTCTTAAGATGCTCCTCACCGCATGTCCAGTACTCAAAGCATCCTATACCATTACCTCCATGCTCTTGTTGTGCTCTATGTTGTTGTTGTGGCATATGCCCCTATCTAGCTACATTAAACTTCTTTTGCGGTGCCACATTTTCTTTCTCATCTGCACTCTTAGGCTACCATTTACCTTTGTCCTTCCCTTTCAGTCCTTGCTGAGACTCTTTTTTGCGCTTTGAATGTTCATAGCAATGCTTCGGCTTCCCAATGACTTCCTCAAGTGACCGATGCTCATCATACTCAATCTAATCTCTGAATGTTATTGGCAAGCCACTAAAAATTCATTTAACCATAGCCTTCTCATCCTCAAGATATGGTACATACCTCAGTAGCTCCAAGAAATTTTTCATATACTACTCATATGTCATTGATCCCATCTTTAGCTCATAAAATTATTTGTCCTTATTGTTGTAGTACCTCTCTGACAAATATTTCTTCCTAAAAAGTCTTTTGAACTCATTCCAACTCAAGTCATATGTCCTGATGTGTCTAACCCACTTCACATCTTCCCACCAGATTTCTACCTTACCTCTCAAACTAAAGATAGCAATCATGGCCTTCATGTTATCTGAGTACTCATGCAACTCAAAGAACTTCTTCATTCCAAGTATCCAAGAGTATGCTTCTTCTGGTTTCTTCAAGTCCCCATCGAAAGTAAGTGGCTTTGCCTTCTTAAATTCATCCGAAATTTATCATCTTTCACCCATCTTGTAAGGGTAATGCCAATGATGATCACGATGTCTATCTGAACCAGAACTAGGATGGTAGTTGTACTCATCTCCCCGCCTATCCGGAGTGTCCAACAACCTTCCATCTCTCACTATATCTGCTCTATATGGCATGTGTCTAATAGGATACCTACTACCATATCCCCCATTAGTTTTGTCCTCATGTCCATAACTGATCTGTAATGGCCCTTGTTTCTGCAACTATGACAAGCTATGAAGAAGTATTGCATTCACCTATTCTTGTTTCTCTTGTGCTTGTATGAGATTTTCATTTTCTACCTTACAACTCCTTGTTTCTTCCTTTAGGCTTCCCAATGTGTCTACCAAATCAGAAGAATTCCCACCATGATTCTCATATGACTCATCGGGGGATTCATTGTATTCTACCATCTTTCTATTCATGTTGCTTTTTCTCCTAGAGGGTATAAAATGTTAGCTAAACCAAATAACAATAAACCAACGTACCTTAGTGAAATTTGGGGAGGATACTTCCTATAATATCAATCAATCAGCGTAATACATGTATAGATAATCATGACAACATATAAACATATAATTTCTAGGAATATAAACATATAAATTTCATTCTAGTTGGAGTCCATTCATCTATGCATGACCATACCAAATGCACACCAATGCAAGCTTGACCACACACACAACCATAAGCACGAACCATACATGAGCATAAGCAACATGTAACCCAGCATGACCGACTAATACATATTCAGCATATAAAATTACACAAGTAAACATGCACAACCAATACACGATCATGCCCCAAATGTGACATAGCATAACCAAGAAATTCATATACAACATGTAACAATATGTAAGAAAGAGTGCACGCACAATACATAAACAAGAACAACACACAATCAATCGTACATTCCTGACAACATGTCAACAACAACATTATCGGCACTTCCATGGCGACACCACTTCCACCATGGCCAACACAATGTGGACACAACAACCACATACAACATAGGTATGAAAACACATACTACCCATTCAGTCTGCGAGTTGAACCATGCTCTTATACCACTCTGTAACACCCTATTCCTACATCTACCCAATTAATCGACCAACAGGGGTAAACATGTGACGAGGGGCTACTAATATGAGATTCAACCTCCTATATGACATTAAGGAAGTGGAACCGACGGAAACCTTACAAACTGACCTTACATAGCATCAACAACACCTCTAAGAGGTGACCCAACCTCCCAGACCCCTGAACCCTAAGGGGGAACTAATTTTTTACCCTTTTGAGCCTTAACCGCGGGATGTAAGGGCAAGGGAGTGGTTAGAAGCTTATATCTACAGGCATGCCAAGGCAAGGTCATGGCTAGGGTCCTAAAAAATCAATTTTGTTTCTGCAACTCCAAGATTTGTTCCACCTTTTTAGCCTCGGAGCCCAAGTCACTTCCCATAACTTCATGAAACTTTCGAAGAGGATAAATAACATTAAAACAAAGATATGGAATAAATCACATCATCAAGAACTCATATGGACCCCTCCCAGCCATGACAGTCATTTCGTCAAACTTGTCACAAATATTGCATCTACAGGTGTAAAAAACATATTTAAAGATAGGGGTATCATACTTATTTGAGAATTGCTAAGAAGCATTTCTCCCTTACATAATTAGCTACAGTAAAATATATTTGACTATAGATACATTGTGCATTCATTTACAAGTAAAAACATATATAGAGCCATACATCATCACTAATAAAATACATGCTTATAACAACATAATAACAACAGAAATACAATGGATACAACAACAAGGAATCCACATAATAACTAGTATATTTGCATACCAAATACCAAAGGAATGATCTTCTCATTAATGAGTGTAAAAAAACAACCGGAGATGGGACTTCCACGTTCCACCCGATCATATATTGGATGATCCAAATCTCCCTTCATCCAATCACCCCTATGCCATATTCCAAGCATGAATGTGGGACTTAAACCGAAAAAACCAACTAGGGCATCCAGAGGCTAAACCACCTCCCCCTCATCAAATATAAGTCAGGCCTTACCGTGATCTACACCCAATCACTAGGCCAACACAAGCATGGATATCATTGTATTCTCTCCACCTAAACTGTGAGGAATTTTTGTGTCTCCAAGTCTCTCGGGCTTTACCACAACCCACAATCTAAATCAGGGGTTACTAGGCCCTAGACAGAGACATACTCTCCAGGATTTACCGCAATCCCAAATCCGAGATTCCTAGGCCTGAAATGGAGGGAAAACCACCACCTCTCAGGCTTTACCACAATCCAAACCCATATTACTAGGTCGTAAACTGAGGCAACAGAAGAACCGGTTCTACAATCATTTGGAGATCCACCTCACTCAGCTTCGAATCCATCCGGTAATCTAGCTAAACCAAAAAATTAGAACTCCACAAACACCATGGCTATCCAAAAATGGCAAGGCTACGCTGAATACATTGTCACACCTAGCAAACCCATGCCAAGACAACAAAGAACCGTGTGCAATACCATGCATGCCAAATCTAGAGAATCATGTTGTATCTGCTTGATTCCCGCTCCTCCTTGCTTGCTTCCTCCCTCTTCCTACTTTCTTGTCTTTCTTGTGCCAATTCCAAAGTGCTCCAAAACTCTAAGTGTCCAAGAGAGAGAGAGAGAGAGAGAGAGAGAGATCTGTTTGGGTTTCAAAATGTCACTCATTACCATACATTTTTCACCCATGCTTCCATTTTATCACCCATTATTCACCACCATGTCACTTCATTTTCCCTATTATTCACCATTAATGGGTCTAATTTATATTTTCCAAATATTATTTATTTTTAAGCATTTTTGAGAGAAATTCTTGATTAAATATTAGAAAATAATATATTTTACATTATATATGGAAAGTGGGTTTTTTTTGTGACATGTGTAGGTGCCAAGGAAGCTTCCAAGACACCTTTATGTGGCCTTGAAGGATCAAATTCGAATTTGAGAAGATAAACCTCATGGAGAAGATTATGATCTCATGGAGAAGATCAAGGACAAAAGGGGTTATGTGTCTAGATGGTTGAGAGATGTATGGAACTAAAGAGAGATTAGTGGATGATCATTATGAGTTTGTTACTCATCTCATTGTATAAATAGGAGTACAATCTCCTCCATATGTAAGCTTAGTTTTTGTAATCTTGAAGTTTTGTAATCTTAGAATTTTGGAGTATGTAATCTTAGAAGCTTAGAGTTGGTTTGTAATGGAGATTTTGAAATAAAGATCCATACTTCGATTTTGCCTCTACATCTGAGTCTCCATTAAAGTGGTGTGCTTCTGGAGTTATGGAGGGCCCCCATGGCCTCACTTGCATGCTTATTTGCTTACTATAGGTATAATTTAATTTATGCTTTTGTTTCATTTTAGCTTTCAAGTTTTTCTTAAATAATCTAATATTGGAAGGATCTTATTTGAAAGATTTTTTGTAAGAGAACCATAAGATCTCATACAATTATTAGATTTAGGTTTGTTTCATTTCAGTTTTTAAGCTTTGTTAAATGTTCTAATATTGGAAGAGTCTTATTTGAAAGTGTTCTTGTAAGAGAACTGTAAGACCTCATACAATTATTAGATCTAGGTTTATTTCATTTCAGCTTTTAAGTTCTTATTAGATGTTCTAATGTTGGAAGAGATCTTGTAGAATATGTTCTTGTAAGAGAACTATAGATCTCAAACAATTGCTAGATCTAGGTTTGATTAGTTATTGAAAGAGATCTTAATGAATATGTTCTTGTAAGGGGACTTTAAGATCTTGGACAAATTAGGAATCTTTCTAGATCTATATATTTTAGATAAGCACTTCTAAGTTTACCTTCCTGGGTTGACATTAAATTAAACTCTAATTGACATCATCAATTGGAACCAAACAAGCTCCAAAAAATGCACTGACAAAAGGTACCAACTAATCCTCATAAGCCTTTTTATGGAAGAGGCCTCTATTTTCTTCATTTTCCATTATTTTCCTTCATTTTCCTCCTCACATGCAACATGTGACCCTTCATCTCCCTTTTCTCCTAATTTCCATTATTTTCATAAATAAATGTGCAAAAATGTCATTTTTCCTTTCAAGAGCCTTTGCCAATTTCTTTAGCCATAATAAACCAAATGAACACCCCCGAGGATATTTTTTCCCAAAATTCAGCTTGGAATAAGTTTCCCATTAATCGTGGTTATTATTTTTAACTTTTTATTACATGGAATTTTCACTAGGGCTGTTACAAAAAGTAAAGAAGATTGTAATTGAAATAACATATACTGCAGAGTCACATAAACGAAATATCAAATCCCTAACCAAGAAATCGAACTAACCTAGACATAGAGAGGTCATATCAAGATAAATTGTATGTGGTTGATTTATTGGCAATGAAACCTCAGTGAAGAGTTTCATACCTCTACAAACTAGAGAAAAACAAAAATCAAAAACAGAAAACAAGACCAATTCACTCTATCTATTGAGGGTGAGTGGAAAATGTGCCACTGAAGGTGAGAAACCGATCAAGTTAGTTCATTGTTTAGGGCTCGCTTCACCCAAATCTTAAAGATGAAATACATTAAATGGGTTACTTTCTTTTCTAGGATTGTGCAAAATGATAACTTCTCTGACAAGGAAAACAATAATCATTGGTAGTCATATGGAACGGTGAAAAATTCTAAGATCCCATGCCAGAGAAAGTAACCAAATTCTTCGTCAATAAAAAAATGTGCACAAATTACCATTGCAATACCAAACCATGTAACAAACAAATGCGCCATGAACCTAGGAACAAGCAACATAGTGAGTTTAAAAATAAAAATAAAAACTAGTATTTGTTGTAAAAAAAAAACATGACAGAACAAATCTAAGCTAAATTAAATTTATTAAAAAAAGAGAGAGAGAGATATATACCTGCAGGGACACTGAGAAAGGCGGTTGTGGTTATAGTAATGTTATGTTTGGTATGGTGCAGCGACACAACTGTTAGGGTTCAAGGAAATGGATATGATGTTGAGAGAAATCATTGTTAAGCTCCCCAATGTTACGCTCTCTCTCCCAGTTATTTCTGGAAATAACTGCAGTAGTTATTTCTGGAAATAACTGCAATAACTATGATTTCCTTAATTTATGGAAACAAACTGCAGTAATTTCCTTAAATTACGGAAATCAACTGCAGATAATTAATTTATTGTTAGGAGCTACTAAAGTGGTCCATTACTCCCACTGCAGTTCTCTACCATGATTTGTGGAACACTTGACACATAACCAACATAAGCTTGATGGAAGCTTGGCTATAAATTCTTTTGTTTGGTCCCCAAGCTCACTAACTCAATCCCCTTCAGCTTTATACCATCAAGTTAGAGTGAGCAGAGCTTGCAAGTCCTTTCAGATTTTTGTATCCTTTAATTTTTGCTTTAGTGAGAGCTTTTGGGAGAGTTTTGTAAATCCAAGGGTGGAGTTTGCTAAGCTTTTTATCTCTCCACTTTCATCACTTGAAGAAAAATACGAAGTTTTAAATAGTTTCAGCAAAATAGATTGGTAGCGAAAGTTTTTTATACTGTGAAGCAACCGGAAATTTTTTGCATACAAAATAGTTTGTGAGCCATCAATGGCTGGAGGTGTGACTTATTAGGCATTTATTTTTATTTTACGATTCTTTTAGAGTAATTATTCCGCATTTTAGAATCGTTATTTTTAAGCTAACATTTGGTGTCGGAGCAATATTTTATCTCTGCCTTGGTGGTAATAGACATATTTTGGCTAAAATGTCATATTTTGAGAATTTTCTGAATTAAAGCATTTATTTGGAAATATGTCTAATTTATGCTCATTTTTTATGCTTATTTAGTTTAAATGATATGCAATTTGGAAAATATTCTCGTATTTAATCTGCATGAATTAATTATTTCTGTTCTAATTAAAACATGTTATTTTGGATGAGTATACAAGTCCAATCGTTAAATGTTATGCATAAATTTTATAATTTTATTTATGAAAATTATCATTATTCTTATATCAAGTTAATTTTTATGTAAATAATTTCTAGTGATCCATATCATTTTAATTGATTAGAGAATAGCCACAACATCTCTAATTAAATAAAATTATATATTATAATTGATTAGGATCACATAAAGATTATTTAGACATTAATTGTAATTAATTATACTAAATATAATAAATTTATCCCACAGGAATTTTTGTTATATTTATGTAATTAATTAGGATAAAATATTCATAATTTACCCACAGGAGTTATGAATTAATAGTTTTATCATAAAATTCAAAACTAAGATAGAATTTATATCAAATTATACTCATAATATACCCTTAGAATTATGAATTAAGTGAATAATTTGATAAATTCTATCATAAAGAATAATTGAATCTGCTTGAATTGAAAATTTAGTCCACAGACAATTTTTATGTCATTAGATTCAATTTTAAGCATGATTTACATTGGTAAAGCATGAAATTTTATTTATGCCTCAATTTTAACATAAACATGTGATCTTTAATTTTATGCAGTTGTACTACCTACAAATTTCTCTGAAATTCGTACTGATATCCCTGAACTTAAGGGAGATAAATATAAGGTCTGGAAGGAGAGAGTTCTCCTTCATTTGGGGTGGATGGACATAGACTATGCTATTAGGAAAGACGAACCACTAGCACTCAATAATACCAGCATTGCAGCGGACATCACGCTTTATGAACGATGGGAACGATCTAATCGCCTAAGCGTGATGTTCATTAAGACTAAAATTTCAGCTGGTATTGGTGGTTCCGTTGAACAGCATGAAAAATTCTGAGACTTGATGAAAGCCATTGATGATCAATTCGTCACTTTAGACAAGGCACTAGCAAGCACCCTAATTATGAAGTTCTCATACCTAAGGCTCACCAGTGTAAAAGGTGTGCGCGAGCACATCATGCAAATGAGAGACACTGCAGCTCAGTTGAAGAAACTCGAGGTCGAAATATCAGAGTCTTTCCTGGTGCACTATATCCTAAACACCCTTCCGCACCAATACAGACCATTCAAAATCTCATACAACACACATAAGGATAAATGGTCAATTAATGAACTCATGACCATGTGTGTTCAAGAGGAAGAGAAACTGGTGATGGAAATGGGAGAAAGTGCAATGCTGGCAATGCGAGGAAAGGGCAAATTTCAAGCCAATCGGAAAGGCAAAGGTAAAATACCTCCCCAAGCCGATATCAAGAAGGATTCCAAGTGTTTCTTCTGTAAAAAGAAGGGACACATGAAGAAGGAATGCGCCAAATTTCATAAATGGATTGCGGACAAAGGTAATCCAATCTCGTTTGTTTGTTATGAATCTAATATGGTTAATGTCAATATTAACACTTGGTGGATTGATTCTGGATCAACAATTCACATTTCGAATTCCTTGCAGGGTTTGCAAAACCTAAGGAAGCCAATGGGCAGTGAGCAAAGCATCTTATCAAGAAACAAGATGGGCTCGCATGTGGAAGCTATAGGAACATGCTATTTAACTTTAAGTAGTGGCTTTGTTTTAGAATTAGAAAAGACTTTTTATGTACCAAGTTTTTCTAGAAACTTGATTTCAGTTTCAAGGCTTGTACCTTTTGGATATTCCTTTAACTTTTTAGAAACATCCTTCAGTTTATTTTATAAATCTGATTGTGTTGGGAATGGTATTTTTTCTAATGGTATTTACTTCATTAATTTACAAAACAATGTCACTTATGATTCAATGCATGTTCACATTGGCACTAAAAGATGTGTTATTAATGAAAATTCCTCTAAATTATTGCACTAGAGACTAGTTCATATCTCCATAGAAAGAATTAAAAGATTGGTAAATGAAGGGGTACTTAATACTCTGGATTTTACTGATTTTGAGACTTGTGTGGACTGCATAAAGGGAAAGCAGACCAACAAGTCAAAGAAAGGTGCAAATAGGAGTTCGGACATATTAGAGATTATACATACTGATATATGTAGTCCAGAAATGGACTCACATGGTCAAAGATACTTCATCTCTTTTATAGATAATTACTCACGATATATGTATCTCTACATGCTTCATAAAAAGAGCGAAGCATTAGATGCCTTTAATATCTTTAAGGCTGAAGTAGAGAAACAATGCGGCAAGCAAATTAAAATCGTGAGATCAGATAGAGGTGGAGAATATTATGGTAGATACACAGAATATGGACAAGAACCTGGACCATTCGCAAAATTTCTTCAAGAGCATGGGATTGTTGCCCAATACACCATGCCTCGTTCATCCGACCAAAATGGTTTAGCAGAAAAAAGAAACCGAACATTATTGGACATGGTGCAGAGTATGCTTAGCAGCTCCAATCTTCCTAAATCCTTGTGGACTAAAGCACTTAAGACGGCATTGTATATATTAAACTGAGTTCCAACCAAGGCTATTCCTAAAATGCCATTTGAATTATGGAAAGGTTGGAAACCGAGTTTACGACATATGCGCGTTTGGGGATGCCCGTCTAAAGTAAGAATATATAATCCACAAGAGAAGAAGCTGGACCCAAGGACCATTAGTGGGTATTTAATTGGATATGCTGAAAGGTCTAAAGGTTACAGATTTTATTGTCCATCTAACAGCACTAGGATTATGGAATCAAGAAATGCAAAGTTTCCTGAAAATGACTTGATCAGTGGGAGCGATCAAACCAGGAACATAGTTTCTGAGAAGGATCATTCAGAATATCAACCTTCCACCTCAAGTGATAGATTGGGTATTGTTCGCAGCACCCCTCAAGTACAAACTAGTGTTGAACAACCAATTGTTGAAGTTCCACAAGCTGCTGACGACATTCCAGTAGATCAGATAGTTCAAGAATTGCCAAGAATTCTTGAACAACGAGTTGAACCACATACTTCTCAAGAATATGGTGGTACAACATTAAGAATATCTACTAGACCAAAGAGATCATCAATTCCTGATGATTATGTCGTGTATCTGCAAGAATATGACTACAACATTGGAGCCGAAAATGATCCCGAGTCTTTTTCACAAGCCATGAGTTGCAAAAAATCAGAATTACGGTACGATGCCATGAAGGAAGAGATGAATTATATGAAGAGTAACGAAGTCTGGGATCTTGTTGAGTTTCCTAATGGTGCAAAATCCATTGGATGTAAATGGGTCTTTAAGACAAAGAAAGACTCATTGGGCAACATTGAGAGATACAATGCAAGACTTGTTGCAAAGGGATTCACTCAGAAAGAAGGAATTGATTACACGGAGACTTTCTCTCCTATATCTAAGAAATATTCCTTGCGCGTTATTATGGCATTAGTAGCCCATTTTGACTTGGAGTTGCACCAAATGGATGTGAAAACGGCTTTTCTCAATGGAGATCTAGAGGAGGAGGTTTACATGAAACAACCTGAAGGATTCTCCTCTAGTGATGGTGAGCAATTGGTTTGCAAGCTCAAGAAATCATTATATGGATTAAAACAAGCATCCCGCCAATGGTATTTGAAATTTCATAATGTAATTCTTCTTTCGGTTTTGTAGAGAACATTATGGATGAATGTATATACCTGAAAGTCAGTGGGAGTAAAATATGTTTTCTTGTTTTATATGTGGATGATATTTTGCTAGCGACCAATGATAAGGGTTTGCTGCATGAGGTGAAACAATTCCTCTCTAAAAATTTTGATATGAAGGATATGGGTGAGGAATATTATGTCATTGGAATTAAGATCCATAGAGACAGATTTCAAGGTATCTTGGGTCTGTCTCAGGAAACCTATATTAATAAAAGTTTAGAGAGATTTCGGATGAAGGATTATTCACCAAATTTCGCTCCCATTGTGAAGGGTGATAGGTTCAGTTTGAACCAATGCCCGAAGAATGACTTTGAAATGGAACAAATGAAGAACATTCCATATGCTTCTGCTATCGGAAGCCTAATGTATGCTCAAGTATGCACAAGACCTTACATTGCATTTGTCATGGGAATGTTGGGACGATATCAGAGTGATCTAAGTTTAGATCACTGGAGAGCTGTAAAGAAAGTAATGAGGTACCTTCAAGGAACCAAAAATTGCATGCTTATGCATAGATGGACGAACAATTTGGAAGTAATTGGCTACTCAGATTCTGACTTTGTTGGATGTGTTGATTCACGCAAATCAACATCGTGATATATTTTTATGATGGCGTGGAGTTGTATCATGGAGGAGTGCCAAGCAGACCTTGATTGCCACTTCCACTATGGAAGCCGAGTTCGTCTCCTGTTTTGAGGCTACTTTACATGGTGTATGGCTTAAGAGTTTCATTTCTAGGCTTAGAATTATGGATTCTATCTCTAAGCCATTGAGAATATATTGCGACAATTCAGCTGTTGTTTTTATGGCTAAGAACAACAAAAGTGGGAGTCAGAATAAACACATCGACATTAAGTATTTATCTATAAGGGAACGTGTTAAAGAAAAGAAAGTGGTCATTGAGCACGTTAGCACTGAGTTGATGATCGTTGATCCTTTGACTAAGGGCATGCCACCGTTTAGATTCAAGGATCATGTAATGAGTATGGGAATTGGTTCTATTATGTAGTTTCTCATTGTATGAACAATGTTATTTTTAATGAAATTCTTAATTATTGTGATGTTTTTCTCATATTTATGTGCACCTTAATTTCATTTGAGAGAATCCATCTTTGTAGGACCAAGAATAAACATAGGGTTTATTCATTAAGAAATTGTTGCCACATAAATTTTAATAGAAATAAATACATAGTAATACATGGACGATAATACTCATCTTAGAGGATTTATCACCATCATTCATGTGTCTATTACTTAATACAGATTATCAATGGGTTTTAAGATGAGACATTAAGTTTGTAAGTATGGACCAAGTGGGAGAATGTTACGCTCCCTCTCCCAGTTATTTCTGGAAATAACTGCAGTAGTTATTTCTGGAAATAACTACAGTAACTATGATTTCCTTAATTTATGGAAACAAACTACAGTAATTTCCTTAAATTACGGAAATCAACTGCAGATAATTAATTTATTGTTGGGAGCTACTGAAGTGGTCCATTACTCCCACTGCAGTTCTCTACCATGATTTGTGGAACACTTGACACATAGCCAATAGAAGCTTGATGGAAGCTTGGCTATAAATTCTTCTGTTTGGTCCCCCAGCTCACTAACTTAATCCCTTTTAGCTTTACACCATCAAGTTAGAGTGAGCAGAGCTTGGAATTCCTTTCAGATTTCTGTATCCTTTAATTTTTTCTTTAGTCATAGCTTTTGGGAGAGTTTTGTAAATCCAAGGGTGGAGTTTGCTAAGATTTCTCTCTCTCCGCTTTCATCACTTGAAGAAAAATATGAATTTTTAAAGAGTTTCAGCAAAACAGATTGGTTGCAAAAGTTTTTTATACAGTGAAGCAACCAGAAAATTTTTGCATACAAAATAGTTTGTGAGCCATCAATGGCTAGAGGTATGATTTATTGGGAATTTATTTTTATTTTACGATTCTTTTAGAGTAATTATTCCGCATTTTAGAATCGTTATTTTTAAGCTAACAATCATAACTATTTGATTTTGAAATTATACATCTCCACCGTTCAAAAGCTACCACCAAAAAATTCCAATTGTTGAGAGGGGAATCACATGGCCTTGAGGGTAAACTCGGTGATAGCTTGTTGGATGGTTAAAGTCAAAAGGGAGAAGGTACCAATGAGGAATAAATGTCGTATAACCTTAATAAAGAACAAGGATACAATGGCGTAAGAATATTACATCACCTTTACACCAGAGTGCCTCTAACTATAATCGCACAATGTATCGAATAGACAACATATGAATTATATATCTATGGAGAATGTGACCGTGTGTCAAGTCATAACATGTACTCCGTTAGGAAATACCACCTAGACACCTATATTTAATAACAAGAATGTGTAATCGTAATCCACATCGTCTGAGTTTATCGCAACGAAAGTAACGACATTCACATAATCTATACACTAGGCTACCTACTTGCATTGTCAAAGGGGTGCACAATGCTAGTTGACATAAGTCATGCATCAAGTAGGTGTGTTTATATTATGAAATTGATATACCCATTTTCGTAATATTAGGGGAATCACTTAATTTATTTTACATATAGTAAATATAGGATAATAAAATAGCACCAATGTGAAGAGTACATTAATATAATCAAGTAATTGAGTATGTAGAAGGGTTGTGGTGACTAAGTGAAACAAATTTGATTTATTAATGTATCAATCTGGGGCATTAAAACAAAGTCAACATTATACGAGCAGAAATACTTTGGGGATGGGAACAAAATTCTAATTGGTCATCTGAGACTTCGAGGACCGAAAAACCAGCCATCCCTTAGCTGGGAAACGGTGGCATTCATGAACTTAAAGGGTTTTGTTCTATATGGGTCAGGTAGTTAAGGAATGAGTGGAGGGTATCCCAAGATGGTGGACGTCAAAGGAACTGGAGCTTAATGGAAGTATGGAAAGCCTGGGATTAAGGAGAAAGGTGGAGGGTGACCATGTAAAATGGGGAGGCACTTATCAAAATGGAAATGTCTCTACAAACGAGATATATGGTGAACTCATTAACTCAAAGTTTGGAAATGAACCTACCTGTTGGTTCAAGATTATGTGGAAGATGAATGTTCAAGTTAAGATGGTCATCTTCATTTGGCTTGTATGGAGAGATAGAAACATTACCTAGACAAACTTACAAAAAAGAGGAAAAGTGGGTCCGAGTATATGTACTCTTTATGGGATGGATGGGGAAGATAATTCTCACTTATTTTATTTCTGCCCTTTTTCTAGGAAGACCCTAGATTTACCGTGTCATCATTTTCATCTTACAACCCCGGATTATGGAAATACAGAGGATTGCATCCGGTGGTGGTTTGGGAAGGGTAAGTTATTCAGAAATATCCCCACTCTTTTTCATTGGTACATCTGGTGCTGCAGGAACTAAATAATTTTTGAGGAACAAGAGAGTACCCCTGGAAAAAATTGTTTACAAATTACTCAATCCTGGAAAAGCCTCAAGATAATTCAAAAGCCTCCGGCTGATTTTTCTAAAAGAATGCATCCATTTGAATTACATTTTCCAGCAGGTTTTTTTGATGGAGCCTCACAGAATCAACGTTGTGGATGCGGAGCATGGCTCATGATATCCCCAATATGCCATTACAAAATATACTAGCATGGGGGGGTTGGAACTAACATACGAGCTGAGATGCGACGCTATGGGGCTTACTTTGGTTTTCCAATCAGTTATATATAGACAAGATATGGGTATTAGGAGACTCTAAAGTACTCATTGAGCACATGAATAAGGGCACCTATCTAAATCTTGGTCACCTTTCAGACTGGCTTGGAATAATCAACGACCTAAAAAGATATTTCTCATCCATTTCTTTTAATCATATATACAGGGAAAAGAATATTCAAGCTTATCGTCTCTCAAAAAAGGGTTTGATTGGATCCTTTGGAGAGATGCACTACGAGTTTTTCGACACAAATGGAAATGGAGCAAGTGGAACGGTAAAAATTTTCTAGATTTGAGGATGGCTGGTGGTTTATACTGGATCAGCGAGAGCCATTTTATGAACAGGACCGTGGAGGGAATAGATTATGACTGTAACTAGTTTTGAAAAAGGAGTTTACAGCTGCTGGTACATGGTAAATGGAAAATTATTTAACATCTAAAAGCGGGAAAAATATTGCAGAGGATCTGAGATGAAGAAGAAGGAAGATGGTTAAATTTTATTAGTAAATTTTTATTTTTTGATGAATGGAAATATTTCATAAATGAAAGAACCTCAACCATAAAAAAATACCATAAGAATGACGGATGTAATTATGTGTTTTTGTAACTGGATTGTAATTTGAAATCTTAAGTATTGAACTGGTACATTATATAAACCAAAAGTATTTTTCATCTGAAGAAAAAAAAAATATAGGATAATGGTCATTAGGAGATGGTCCTTTAGTAGCTATTATTAATACAATTATAGTGGACAAACAAAACTGTATGTGTAGAAACGAAAATGCAATTTCATGACAGTAGGTCAAAATTTATGTAATCAAGACAGGTATAGTTATAAGCAATCGTCAACAAAAGAATATTATGGGTTAGCACTCCCAAGTGTTATTCAACAGAATTTGTATAAGCAATATAAGATATCATGTTATTGTTTAAGAGGCCTACAAAGGGGCTATTAGAGACAAGTGTTAGGAAGTATTCTATATGCTCATGTGGGAATGGTGAAACATTTGATTTAAAATATATTTGTACACATTTAAGGTAAGGAAAAATGTTTTTATTTATGTATATATTCAGGTGGAAAAAAATAGCATGTAACTATATTACCTTTCCGCAAGATGCGAATAAGGACCCTTCAGCGGATCTACCATTCTCCTTCTCTATAAAAAAAAAATGTGTGAGAAATTTGGGGGCTGTGACACACCTCATCCTCCGGGCAAGAGATCTGATGTTGTAGAGCCAACAATTTTTCATTGAATTTTGGCTATGAATGATAAAATTGGCAAGTTTTTACTTGCAAATCACAGTCGACCCTATGGAGGGCATCATGAGCATACAAATAGTATGTGCAAGGGCTTTCCACTAAGGATGTCTCTTAGTGTCATAATTCATGAGATCGCATAGATAGGGACCGCAGTATATGCGAATACCAGAAGTACCCCACCCCATGTTGACCACAAGAGGAATATGCTTGACTAGAAAGTTTTGGGAGTAGAGGAATTCATGCGCAAGATTAACCAAATAAGTCGTATACCGCTTCACAAACCTTGAATTATTGAACCCCAAAGCGTAGATGAGAGAACAATGGACATGCAAAATTCCATCCAAACCACATAAGGTGTCAAAATTCAACTTTAAGACAGAAGGCAGTGATTTACCTCCCTACCCATGAACCAGAACCAACCAAAGGGCTCTTGAGATGAGTGGCCAAGGTATTGTTGGAATGACGTCCAACAGAGCATTGAACCCCTTCAATAAACCCAAGAAGTTGGAAGCCATAGCGCAGAGGGAGGAGCCTTCTTCACACGAATTTCCATCCAAACCATAGAGATTGCATAGTTCCAAATTTAAAAAAAAAAAAAAAAAAAAAAAAAAAAATGCAAAGATTTACCTTCTTATATGAGGGCTAAAACCTTCCAAAGGACTCCAAAATTGGGAATCAAAGGTGTTGTCGGGGTGATTTCAGAGCCAGTGAGTCTTGTCCTCCATAATTCCCAAGAATCGGAGTGTCTTACCCACAAATTCACCACACAAATAAGGAGTGATTAATACCAAGAGTGGTGCTCTTCGCAGAGCTACCGGAAATTTAGACTTTTGGGCGCCACAATTAAATCCAAAGACATAACCACATCAAGTTGGCATACCATGAAGATGATGGAGAAAACTAGAATGTTAACTTAGACATGAATGGAACAGCGGCAAGGAAAAGGTTGGATTTATCGCTTATTCCCATTTCAATCAACACGCTCCTCATCATTTGAACAATAAATTTCCCAATACGCCTCCCGGAAAGAGCTATCATAAGTCTAAGAGCAAGGAAATTCCAAGACTATGACAGATAATTGCAGTAATACCAAGCATTCGAAGCAGAGGGCAACACAAATTCATGATGATGTTTTCCATACGATGCCACGTCATGGAGGATGATAACCCAATCTTGATATACTACCTTTGATTCAGCGAAATAGATGCAAATTTTATGGAGATCCTTGCATTAAAATAAAATAAAATAAAATAAAAAAAATAAAAAATAAAAAAAAAAATTAAACTTTTTTTTTTAATTTGTTTTAAATTATTTTTTGTTTGCTCTTTAATTTTGTTTTATTTTTTATATTTATATTTTGTTGTTTTAGGATTTTATATTAAAGTTTTTTTTTTTTTACTTGAAGTTTTATGTCAATCATCATTTGGGAAAAAAATTTCAAATATTATCATCTTTGGACATAAAATTCATAAAAAGTTCATAAAATCTACTATTTTTTCAACTTTTTATATTCAATCTTTTCCATAGAAATCCTTAGCTTGACATGTCATTTTTAGCAAAAAGGTCTCGAAATGTGAATTTTTTTAATTATATTAATATGAAAAATGATTTATATGCAAAATGTCTATTTTTTTGTCAAGTGTTTAAAATTATTATTTTTAAGTGACAATTATTTTATTATGGATTGAAGTATTAATTAATCATAAATTAATATATAAAAATCCTAACTTCAAAATATTAATTTTATTATTATTTTTAAACTTTGTAACAAAAATATCTGCGAGGTCTTGGATAGGTGGTGATCGGGTGCTCCATTACAAAAAAACATTGCAAAGTAAAAAAATGCAAACTTGAAGAACCCTTAAAAAACAAACATATCATGAGGAAAAAGAAGAAGAAGAAGAAATAGACAACTTGAAAAACGATTGAATAACCAACATTTAAAAAAAAATGTGTAGGGCCGGTGGAAGGAGGGAGGGACTATTTTCGATCCTCATGGAGATTAGGAAGGAAAAATTCGCCTAGGCCTTGGGTCACAAACATATAATCTTGTAGATCTATATGGACTTCACCTTAGCCTACAACTAGAAAAAGATAGAGGCATATCTTCCATAGTAATTATTGGAGATTTTGTAATCACAATTAAACACCTATATTTAAGCTCTCTTCCAAAAACCAATCTTCTTTCCTCTCTCCTTCGACAAATTAATGGCACTCTGGAGTCATTATTGCACAAGACCTATTTCCACATTCTCCGCAACCAAAATAAAAAATTTGATTCTCAAGTTAATCTTGTTTGTCAATTGGAAGAAGGGTAATGTATTTTTAAAGTATCTTCAAGCTAGATAGTGATTCCATGATACATGTTAAAGATATTCCTAGTCTCAATTTTTCTATTAGAATAGAAATATCAAAACAAATTAAACTCTATACCAAGGTGAATGGTATACACCACCCTTCCAAGCCTTCTCCATTGGAGATTAGTTTAATGATAAATACGTGGTGTCGCGCTCAGGCCATATTGATTGAGGTGGCAGCCTTGGAGAATGAAATGTATGGGGACATTTATTCAATTCATGTGAATTTGTTCAATTCTCGACTCCATTACTCTTTCGCCTTCGTCTTCGTACCAGCTTTGATGGCGAATAGATGGGTTAAATTCATGAGGATTAGAATGTAATCAACTCCTGAAGTGTGGTATATCTCTAAGGGGATGGCTTCATTCATTAAGGATTACCTCATGCTTATGTCTACGGAATTAGTTCGACGATCTACATATCGGTGTCTCTGTGGTATTCTCTATGCCTAGAGTTCTCCTTTGTTCTGCATTTATTGTGGTATAATTCTCTTGCCATAGAGTTGGAAACTCACTTGGCCCTCTCCGCTTCAAAAGAAAAGGTTTAGAGTTTATGGATTATCTGCTAGCTTTAGTTTATGATCCCACGTTGCAATCCGCTAGTATAATTCAACATTGAATAATGCATAAGTCTCAATAATTATTTGGAAGATCAACTGGGAAGTTCCAATTTTATCATAATTTGTTTCCAATTCCGCCAAAAATGGTTCTTAATTGCATTGCATGGTTTTAGCCTCAGCTCAAGTGGGCAGAGGGGGACAACTGCTTGATCTCTTGGGTTTATTTCCAGAAGTGTTATCTTGTATTCTCTTGTAGATTTATCTCTCAAATTGGTATGTGGACATCCTTGACTATCGTGGTCTTCCTAGTGTGAAGTGTTATTTTTATAACTTTGATCATAGAATCTCGATGGAAAATTTTGGCCCTTACAGTCGTTGCCTACATCCTCCTATCGACAACCACGAAGAGAACAATTCCCTTCGCCAGCAGCTCATTCAATATTCAACCAAAATTCTATTTTATTAGGTCGTCAATTTTGTTGAGCATGCAATAGTAATATTTTTTTCATTTGGTATTACTATAGGAGCAAGATTGATGCAAATTTTGAATATCTTCTCATACTCTTCCTAGAAGATATTTTCTATTGGAACATAATGTAAATTTTTTGGATCTTTTTGTTGTTAATGGGCACAAATTTAATAGAAATTTTTCTCATTTCTTTAAAAAAAATTGTGCATATTGAAGACATAAGAAAATTTAAAGTGTCAAAAATCCCCCCCCGCCCCCCCCCACAAAAAAAAAAGATTGATGTTGCATTAACCCTTTACAAAATCAACATGAAAATCACTAACATTTTAAAAAAATTATCCATAGTTGATACATTAGAAAATTAAAAGTGTAAAAAATAAGCCCAAAAAAAGGGGTTGATGTCGCATCAACACTTTTCGAAATTTACATGAAAATCACTAACATTTTAAAAAAATGTTCATATTTAATACATAAAAATTTTAATGTGTCAAAAATATGAACCAAAAAAAAAGGTTGACGTTGCATCAACACTTTTCAAATTCGGCATCAAAATCATGATTTGTGCGACCTCTAAAAAAATAAGAACTCGGTACAATTCTCGTTAAGTTGGTAACTTTGTTTTCTCTAACAAAACCATTAATTGAAAACTTTCATCTTCATAGTCATCACCATTAAGATTTCTAGGTATGGCCATGGATAGATGAGCGGTTGCTTCATATATAGTGTGAATAAAAGTCTTCATCCATTCTGCCCTTCAATTATCATCTTTGAACAACAGGACAACTCTGCTACAGGACTTCAGTTCCTTTTGGATATCAAAGCCTATGTTGCTTATGGAAATAGTGAAGTTCGATCCACCAACACTTGTTGGTGAAATCTCCATAATTTTCCTAGCACTCATGATGCAACGCTGCTATTTTCCTTGATCAACCTTCTTTAGTAGCCTTTGTTCAACTTCGATCTATTACACATGTTTGAGGTTTTCTTCAGTCCTACCTATGGCCTCTGCAACACCTGTGACCTAACACTGGTAGCCTCGACCTTACCTCAGATGACCTCGGCTAACCTCAAAACATCCTTGGTGTGGTTTGTTTCGCTTTCTTTTAAGCCTGGGAAGTCTCGGTCAACTCTGTCCTCTTCCTGAGGCATTTTGTCCTGCCTGGTTTGGTCATTAGGTCCTTGACCCTCTGCTAGGGTTGCAACCTATACATGAAAAAACCCTTATAGACTGGGGCTAAGTAACTGCACATTCCAACCTCCTTCCTAAGGTCTTTGACCTCTCCCAGCAGACACAAACTACCTTTTATAGAACCTTGGCCCTATCTTGAATATAGAACACTCCCAAACTCAGCCTCTTCAAAAACAAACATTTGTCTCTTCTTAGGCTACGAATTTTATCCCCCCTTATTGTTATTGTTGTACCCCTATAACCCCCATGTTTTTATTATTGTGACCTTACATTATTATTGTTAGGTCAGCTAGGATTATATTGTGACCCAATGGACTCGTTTATATAGAAAGGAGGTTTTGTCATTTGTATCATCCAATAATTTTTCATTTATATAATGTAAAGGAAGTTTCCCTCTCGAAGTGGCTTATTTATAAGGAATTGATCTCTCTTTTCTTCTATTTTTGGAGCTGGTTTCATAAAATTTAGTGTCAGAGCTTTGGATTCTAGGGTTTCGATACTCCAAATAGGTCATCGTGGAATTTTTGCTATAATTTTTTTCTATGAAGGTTCAGAAGCTAAAATATTTAAACAACGAAGCCGATATCCTGGGGAACATCGCATAAAAATTTTAGATTTTGGTTCACAATATTTTCAGAGATATGATCTGTGGAAGTTAGGGTTTTTTAGGCTCCTAATTTCACCTAAAACAGGTCATCGTGGCATTTTCACTATAAATTTTTTTCTATGAATGTTCAAAAGAAAAAATATTTATAGAGCAAAGACAAAATCATGAGGAACGTAGTGTAAAAATTTCAGATCTTGGTTCGCAATATTTTCGGATATATGATCTGTGGAAATTAGGGTTTTCTTAGGCTCCCGAATTTCATCTAAAACAGGTCATCGTGGAATTTGCGCTATAACTTTTTTTCTACGAAGGTTTAGAAGCTGAAATTTTAACAAAGTGAAGCCGAATTCCTGATGAACTTTCTATAACAATTTTAGATCTTGGTTCACAATATTTTTGGAGATATGATCTATGGAATTTAGGGTTTGTTCAGGCTCCTGAGTTTCATCTCAAAGAGGTTACCGTGGTAAAATCATCATAACTCTCTCTTTGAGCATCAGATTGGAATTCTATAAAAAGTGGTCGCAAGTACACAGAGTGTAGTTTTCTATATATAAATTTGAGATCCTAAGGAGGAAACAGTGACATGTGGCATGTCATGCAAATTCGCTCTACTGAACTAGTCCATAATTAGGTCATTGTGGGAGATTGGGCATAACTTTGCCTTGAATAATCCAAATCAGTATAGACCTGTGGCGTTCAAAAGACAATTCATAGGGCTACTATAGGGCCGAATTTCATATATTTAAGATATGAAATCACATATATAATTTAGTTTCAATATCGAGATCCTCAAAAGAAAGAAAAAGGTGTGTATTTGTTTTTTAAAATTGCATAACGTTTGTTTGAAAAAGAAGTTTGAAGTGATTCCAAGGGAATATTGAAGAATTTTTATCAGTATTAGGTTCTATGATGCCTCCAAAAAATAATTCCATACCCATTAAGCCCTCAGAAAGCTATACTATGATGCATGAAGAGGAATAATTGCAGTATGAGATATCAAAATTACAGTACCAAGTGCAACAAATTTCGATCTTACAAAGAGAAATCAAAGATGACATAGATGGTTTAAAAGAAAAAATGAAGGCTAAGTTGAACGATTTTAAGGATCAAATGAAAGATAATATGGATAATGAAGTAGTGGAAGATCAAATCGAGCATCAACAACAAGTTCTCCAACTCTCAAATGATAACCTAACTTTGGTGCAGAATCGAATGAAACAACAAGAAGATCAACGTCACAACGAAAGAAGTTCTGAACCAGTCACAGAAACAAGAACTCGACAAGTAATAAAACAATCAATTTTAGATTATCTCAGCAAGTGGAAGAACTTTCCCGTTGAATATTCCACATGGGAGGATGAGAATTTAATATAGAAGCATCAAGAAATAATCAAGCGTTGAGGACAACACCTGTTTGAAGGAGAGGGGCATGTTAGGTCCCTATATTACTAGTCTAGTCCCTTATTATGTTAGTGTAGCCCCCCTTATTGTTATTTTTTTACCCCTGTAACCCCCATATTGTTACTATTGTGCCCTTACATTATTATTGTTAGGTAGGCTAGGATTATATTGTGACCCTATGGACTCCTATATATAGAAAGGAGGTTTTGTCATTTGTATCATGCAAGCATTGTTCATTTATGTAATGTAAAGGAGGTTTCCTCCTTGAATTGGCTTATTTCTAAGGCGTTGATCTCTTTTTTCTTCTATTTTTGGAGCTAGTTTCATAACCCTACAACTGATAACCAATTCATAATATGTTCCAATCCTCATACTGAATCAAATCCTTTCTCTAAACTGAAATCCGATTTGTATACTGAAAACTGAAAATAATGCTCAAAGAGTAGAGATTATTCATCACACCTACTCACTATAATAACTGATATAAACTACTAAATTAAGTGACAAAAAAGTTCCAATGCATCCAATCAAGCAAGTGGTTGCTCGATTTCCCCCTACTCACAGTGTCTTCAAAGAAAAAGAAATACTCAAAGAATAGCAATTCAAACTTCCATCTGGATCCAATACCTGTATTGATGAACCAAGAAAATTCTACCTTCACTGATGGCTACAATAAACTAACTAAAGGATCATGGAAAACATGCAACATAAGATCTTCTGGATGATTTAAAGTAGGAAATAAAACATCATTCTAGACTGCTAGTTTTTCTATGTGTCTAAACTTATCCCCTTCGAATAGAATAGTAGTAAATTATTTTTCACTCTCATCATCCACAATGTGAAGATGTCTTGTAAACTCCCTAAACATATTTAGATGGAAGAACTGCTTGACATGTTTGATGAAAATTTGAAAACGGCTCCTCGTGTATTTCAATGGAATTGTCATTTTTATATTTAAAAGAACCAAGAAAACATGTTTCTTGTTATATTTTATCGGGGTGATCATTATAAAACTTATGATCATTTTCAAATGAAAAAACAACAGTCAATTTATCATTATTTCCTTTTAAAATAGGCAAGCACTCTAAATGTTCTTAAATCTTATCAAATACAACAGCAATATCATGTGCAATAGATTTGTCTAAAAAGGACCCTTTATTCAATTAAATAGTAATGTTATCATGATCTTCAAAAGGATCTGAGGTAACCTCTTCTCTTTTAATGATTGACTCAAAAAATGAATGAAAAGTAGAAATATTTGATTGAATACCCTCATCGCTAAATTGGTCACACACAAGCTGGCAAGATAGCAACAAACTTTCATCAAATTCAGGTTAAGGAACATGACTTCCAATAGCATGTTGTCTTATTTCATAAACAACCAAGGAAGAAACAAATGTCTGAGAATTTTCATGATTATTATGGAAGCTAGCTTCTATGTTCTGTTCATGATGTTGAAAATCATTTTCATCCAAAGCTTCTAGTATCTCTTCGTTCATGAACTGATCATATTCATAGTAACCTTCCATATATTGAATAAAACATTCAAAATGATCACAGAAGTTTTGAACCAGCAACAAATATGGGTAATATTCTTTGTATTCCTCGTAAAAAAAAGTATGAATATGCTATAAAGAAAATATACTAGCAGCAGACAAAATTTCATACCAAGAACTTGCATTTCCCTCCAAAGTTGCCATAAAAATCTTCATCAGGCAGTCTTCAGGAAAATGAATTTTTAGCTTATGTACATGCATGTGAAACTTTACCAAGTGAAGAGAAAAATCCTCTTTTTCCTAATCCTTGAATCTTGGTAAATAAGTTTTCCAATCTATGCAATTCATTCGATTTGGAAATCCTAGAATATGATCTCGATTCATAGGTGCATACCTTCTAGATTGAGAACTCATCTTGATTTGGGGATTTTTCTTCCAGTGGAGTCTTTAAATCAAATTGAAATTGTTTGGAGTCGCCAGGTGAATGATTCATCCTTCATATGTCTAACTATTTTCCACCATCAACAACAAAATCTAAAACTTGATACTCTTTCCTGAGGAATATTAAACCTCGTTCCCCAGTACGGTCACCAAAATGTTAACACTCCGTAATTTCCCAAGGCTTTGAAGGAAACCCATAGGTAACCACAAAACCACTTTGGAAGCTGGGATCTAGCCCTGCCAGCTTCAGAGAGGGATCTCTCTGTCAGATTTAACTTTGTTGATTTTAGAATTTTAGGCTAGATGTGAAGTTCAGGGTTTGGTTTTTGAATGGTTTGGTTGAAACTGAGAAGATAGGACATTGAGAAAATGGAGTCACGGGTTTGGATTGATCAAATACATCATTTACAAGCTAAAATTACAGGGTGGGTAAGCAAATTCACTGGATCCTTTAAGATATGTGGTGTAGATGAGAAGAAAATATTTAGAAATCCTATTAAAACAGAGCAATTAAGAATTCTAAGTTTACTTTTTGGTGGAAAACATAGAAAGTTTCTTAAGTCAGAGACAAAGTGTACATTTAAACAAATTCTATTCTTTATATTCTTAGAATAATTTAGATTTACAAACACATAATGAAAAGAGGAAATAATAACATTAACAAAGATAGATGCACTTCACCAATAAAATTGACACAAGAATCATGTAATGATTGCACCATATTAATAAAAATATAATCAATGGTGGCTCTGTGATATGCTTTATAATAAAATTCTTTCTTCAAACAAGTCCAAACATCTATTACTTCAAATTAAGAAATGTTTATACAAATTCTTCACAAAACATCTTAATTAGAAATATCAAGATTCATTACAAATATCTCTTAAATGTGTTACAAAAATAGAACTAAAATATAAAACAACTAAAACTATTGAATTTTCTTGGCACTATCTTTGAGGATTTATGGTGATAAAGAAGAGCAATTCGAATTCGATACCAAGTCTAATTTGATGAGGTGGCATCCAAGTCACTAAACGCTCATGGGATTCTTCCTCACGAAATTCTGAAAAACAGAGTCTAGTGATCCCTTTTAATATATCAATCCATGATAATATGTAAAAATCGAGATTGTTTGTTGTAGGTAAGTATGTTACCAAAAAAAACCTCTTTCATTTTTTGAAAATTCATTTCCACCTATTCAAAAACTGCATTTGAATACGGTGTCTAAAAACAAGAAAATAATGGAAAATATGCTTTCAACGATTCACTCTTATATCCAAAACCATAATAGTTGTTAGAAAAATGAGAGAGGTTTTTTTAAATGGGTCAATTCCTAAAAAAACCTCTTTCGATTTTGATAAATTCATTCTCATTTGTTTTTAAACCATGCCTAAAATTATTGTCTTGTATAGGAAAAAACATAGTTTTAACTGACCATTTTTTCAACTCGGTGCTAACTTTAATTGCCAATGTTCACTATTGATCTGGCGGGAGTGGGATGAAATGGATATATGACGTGGAGGTGGGAGGTGACATGGAGGCATATGGTTGGTATAAATAATTGATGTGTGAGTGCGAAACGAAGGCGTGGTAATTGAGCGGTAAGCAAGAAAGGGTATGTGGCAGTAGAGGAGTGGATGTGATGGGGAAACATGGCAAGGGAAGAATTCCAGGTGGAAACATTTTATTGGGAGAGAATTGATAGCAGGGAATCATTTGACAGGAGAAAAATGGGGTCTACAAAAGTGAGGTGGCAGACGAATAGTGGAGGAGGAGGAGGAACTGTGGTGGAGGTGATGGTGGTGTGGGGAAGTCCCCGTGGTAGGTTCTTATTGGCGCAAGAGAAATGGAGTCGTGTAATATTCCCAAATAGGGAAAGCAAAAATATAGCACATAAACATGGAAAATAGTAGTGAATACATCAATACACCATTACATGATAAAATTGTACAACCATATTATTAATCATATCAGCAAATAATAGGCACAAGATCTTGAGGATCAAGTCTCTCAAGCAATACAAAACAAGCCTCCAATAGGAAAATATGATAATACATGAGAAACACTACTATAAAAATGCCATGAGCCATGAAATCATAGTTTTAGGGCATAAACTGCTACAGGAATGATATAAAAATATAGATCTGTTGTTATATAGCTCAAATAATGTCGGGAGTGAAGATCTAGGCTCCCAAACACTTTTTGTAGATAACCCAAAAAGGGTTTCTGGAAATACCCAAAAATACAAAATGCAAAAATGTAGCCCTAGGGATGAATTACAGTTGCTATTGAATACTGGAAGGAGGTGGCTAAAACTGATATGAATGTATAGATATCATCCAATAGATCCTCCAATTGAAAGGTTGATCCCTTCCTTGAAGATCTCACCCACCAATTCAAGCACTGAATAACGTAGTCTATGAGGTGATCTACGCTGTAGATGATGGAAATAGGTTTTTCTGGTGCCAAGATATGAAATACAGCTCCTGGACCTTCCTTGCTAGCCTCCTGATGGAAGGAATGCTTCCTCCACTGAAAACTAGCTCAGAAATTTTCCCTATCAATCCTCCACCGCAACACCCTGCAACACAACACAACTCTGAACAGAAACTGTGATGTAGCTAAAGACTGAAGCTTGGCATGATGCCTGGATGTGGACTATACTTCTCAGTAATCTCTCCGAAGTAGGCACTTGAATTCCCCTGACGATGAGTGTGGGATTCCTGCTTGGGAACACCCTTGTACTAAATAGTACAGCTGTTGGCTCGAGGGGTTCAAAGGTTAAGGTTTGCCAACAAACCCCTATACTACTGGCCCTTTTAGCAGTGACCTACTTTTGCAGGCCAAAATCTCACCCAAAGCAGTATGGGAGGGTGTTGGAACTAGGTTTCCGCACCCTGAGAGAGAGTAGGTAAGTCAAGCCGATCAGCGTTCCTAGCTTATCAAGCTTGCATTTAACAGATCTAGTTACAGGCTTATATAATAGAGCACAGATCTAGTAATTACCTTCACATCCACGTGCGTAATACCAATCTATCATCACAGCAACTATAATCACAGCAATTAACAGATCATAGATTCGTATAACAGAAACAAAGATACTTTCGCAACTATAAAACAAATACTTTCGCAACTTAATCATACAACCCAAGTTCGCATTAATCATAACAAAACAAATCCAGATAACATCAGATATCAACAGTACTTTGCATATATATTAATACCAAAATCTTCTTACGATCCAAAAATACCGCCTATGCACATAGCCAGCAGGGTCCGCACACAGCAGGACTGAGGAGCTCCATGCACACAGCCAGCAGGATTCCTTCCCCAAACAACCCAACAACAGATCTAACAATTTGTGCTTAACATCAATCTCAATCCTTTCCTCCAGGTTAGTTGGTTCCTCTCCAGTCTCAATTCGGGACAAGTGATCGAGCCCAGCATTCAACCTCCCTACTTTGACAATGTTTTCAAAGTCGTACTCCTGGAATAACAGAAGCCATCGGCAGATTTTCCCCCCAACACAAGCTTATTCACCAGGTACTTCAAAGCCGAATGATCTGTAAACATTTTGAAGTGTCCTTCTAACAGGTAATGTCGATACTTCTGTAATGCATAGACCATGGCCAATCCCTCCCACTCCGTGGTGGCATAGTTGTGCGCACCCGAGAGTTTTTGACTAGCGAATGTAATGGGGTGATCAATATCTCCCTCGCCAGGCTGCGTAAGGAGCGCTCCTAGGTCGATTCCTGAAGCATCAACGTGAACATGAAATACCTTCACCCAATCAGGGAAAATAAGGATAGGCATAGAGACCATATTTTCCTTGAGTAGCTCAAAGCTCTTCTAACACTCGTCATCCCAAAGGAATGAAACATCTTTCTTAAGCAGTTTTTCCAGAGGGGCTATGATCAGCGCATATCCCTGAATGAACTTTCTGTAATAGCCCGTATGTCCAAGGATCAAATGCAGCTGCTTCTCCGTCGTAGGGATTGTCAGATTGATGATTACTGCAACTTTCGCAAGGTCCACCATTAGCCCGTGTCGGAAAACTATATGTCCGAGCAAATTTCTGAAGGGTACACAGAAGATACACTTCTTGATATTCAGGGAAATCTGGTGCTTTCGACAGGCATCCAACATCATGCGCAGGTTCGAAACGTGCATCTTTACTAAGCCAAAGACAGTCAATCATCAAAGTATACCTCCAAAATTTATGAATGAACTCTTTGAACACTGCAACTACTACCGGCGAGAATATGGCAGGAGAATTTTTTAGTCCAAACGGCATGAATTTATACTAAAAGGATCCCCATTCAGTGGAAAATGTAGTTTTGTTGCGATCTTCAGGTGTGATTCTGATTTGATGGTAACCTAAGAACCCATCAGTGAATGAATACGCCTCCTGGCCTCCTATGCTATCCATGATTTCATCGGAGAACGGTGTTGGGAAAGGATCGTGTACGCATACATCATTCAGCTTGTGCATGTCCACGCAAATGTGGATTTCCCCCTTTGTCTTCTTTTCCTGAACCACCATAGGACTCACCGAGTCTGACTATTCGACCGGTTTGATGATACCTATGGCGAGCATTTTATCGATTTCTTCCCTAACCTTCTGCTTATACTTATGTTTCAACTGATAAGGGCGCTGCTTTACAGGGCGCGCATCTGGCTTCAGCGTGATGCGCATAACCCCTAAGTCCCCTGTGATCCCCTTAAGCTCCTAAAACTTTGTCAGAAATAAGTCTTGATATTCCGTGAGTAGTTCTGCAACCTTACCTATTGTCTCATCATCCCAGTAATCCCCAATTTTAGCCAACTTGGGTTGCTCCTCTGTGCCAATGTTAACTTCTTGAAAATTCAGAGGCTTCGTGATCCAGGTGGATATCGGTGCCCTCCCACCTATTCCATTTGGACCCGCAACATCAATTCTTTCAGTTTTTCAGCTTCAGCACAACTTACTATTTTTACCAAGTTTTTGGGTCTTGCACACCCGGAGCCGTTTTGGGGAGTTAATGATCCAGGTTGATATTGGTGGCCTTCCTCCGAGTCCATTTGAACCCCCACCATCATTTATCTCAATTTGTAAGTTTCAGCACAACTTACTATTTATAACAGTTTTTCGAGTCCTGAACTTCAGAAGCCGTTTTGAGGCCCTAAATGACGTTTTTTGGGAAAACGGGGAGCAACAGAGGTCGTAGGTTGAATTCCTCGGATAGATATTTCTAACGAGCTATTGAGCACGTCAAACGGAGATTGGATGCTAAAGTTACATCCCCGAGAAGTTGAAACACCAATTTACCCAAACGGGACCCACAGTTTTGGCGCTTCATCTCCTAGGGTTAGGTTTTTGGACGTTTTGGATTTTACATTGTTTCTCAACAATAAATAGGCCTTCAAGCCTCATTGTAACACAATTCAGGGGGTTGGTAGCTGACACATCTCTTCTCAGAGATACACCTACCAACGCCCTAGTTGTTCATTTCAGTCATTTGCTTTATTAATAAAATGAAGCATTATTTCCGCTGCATCTCTGTGCTTATGGTTATATGTGTATTATGTTACGTTCTTGCATAAATCCAGATCAGTGGTATCGGAGCGGTCTGCTCTTTCTCTATTTTTCTTTTCATGTCCCCAACGCGGCCAGGGTATAAGGATTTCAACCTCGCAACCCCGACGACCCCCCATGGCAGAAGGAAAGAAAGACGAGGGAGCAGGAGATCTTATCAAAATCTTGCTCGAGGAGGCCCTCGCGAAACAGAGGAAAGCGATGATGGATAAATTTTCACAGATCCTTCCCTGGCTGCCCACCGGCGGCTTATTTACATCCAGCACGTCCACCAATAGGTCCGCAACATCCTGGACAAATCCAACACCAAGTTCAGCGAAATTCCCCCCCCCCCCCAATGGAGGAACTTAACGCAATGGAGACCATTGCTTCCTAAGGAGAGAGGAATGATCCAGGTGGATATCGGTGCCCTCCCACCTATTCCATTTGGACCCGAAGCATCAATTCTTTCAGATTTTCAGCTTCAGCATAGCTTACTATTTTTAGCAGGTTTTTGGGTCATGCACACCCGGAGCCGTTTTGGGGACTTAATGATCCAGGTGGATATTGGTGGCCACCCTCCGAGTCCATTTGAACCCCCACCATCAGTTATTTCAATTTGTAAGTTTCAACACAACTTACTATTTATAGCAGTTTTTCGGGTCCCAAACTTTCGAAGTCGTTTTGAGGCCCTAAACGACATTTTTTGGGAAAACAGGGAGCAACATTAATGTTGCTCACTCAAAAGTTGAAGTCCTCAGATAGATCTTTCTAACGAGCTATTGAGCGAGTCAAACGGAGATCAGATGCCAAAGTTACGTCCCCGGGAATTTGAAACACCAATTTACCCAAACGGGACCCACAGTTTTGGCGCTTCATCTCCTAGGGTTAGGTTTTTGGACGTTTCGGATTTTACATTGTTTCTCAACAATAAATAGGCCTTCGAGCCTCATTGTAACACAGTTCAGGGGATTGGTAGCCGACACATCTCTTCTCAGGGATAAGTGCTACCAGTACCCTAGCTCGCTTGTTTTGATCATGTCTATATTGTAACACAGTTTAGGGGCTTGTAGCCGACACATCTCTTCTCAGAGATAAGCGTTGCCAGTACCCTAGCTGTTCATTTCCATTATGTCTCATTGTAACACAGTTCAGAGGTCTGTAGCCACCACATCTCTTCTCAGAGATTCGCTACCAGCACCCTAGCTATTTCATTTACATTATGTTTGTAAGCATATTTCTGTTATTTGAGATTAATGAAATGAAGCATTATTTCCGCTGCATCTCTATGTTTATGAAGAGATGTGGCAGCTACAGACCTCTGAACTGTGTTACAATGAGACATAATGGAAATGAACAGTTAGGGTACTGGCAACGCTTATCTCTGAGAAGAGATGTGTCAGCTACCAGCGTCTGAACTGTGTTACAATACAGACATTATCAGAACAAGCGAGCTAGGGTACTGGTAGCGCTTATCCCTGAGAAGAGATGTTTTGGCTACCAACCCCATGAACTGTGTTACAATGAGGCTTGAAGGCCTGTTTATTGTTGAGAAACAATGTAAAATCCGAAACTTCCAAAAACCTAACCCTAGGAGATGAAGCGCCAAAACTGTGGGTCCCATTTGGGTAAATTGGTGTTTCAACTTCCCGGGGACGTAACTTTGGCATCCGATCTTCGTTTCACATGCTCAATATCTCGTTAGAAATATCTATCCGAGGACTTCAACTTTTTAGTGAGCAGCATCAGTCCACGACCCATGTTACTCCCCGTTTTCCCAAAAAACGTCGTTTAGGGCCTCAAAACGGCTTCGGAAGTTCAGGACCCGAAAATTTGCTATAAATAGTAAGTTGTGTTGAAACTTCCAAATTGAAATAATTGATGGTGGGGGTTCAAATGGACTCGGAGGGTGGCCACCAATATCCACCTGGATCATTAAGTCCCCAAAACGACTCTGGGTGTGCAGGACCCAAAAACCTGCTAAAAATAGTAAGTTGTGCTGAAGCTGAAAAACTGAAAGAATTGATGTTGCAGGTCCAAATGGAATAGGTGGGAGGGCATCGATATCCACCTGGATCACTTCGTAACATCCACAGTGTGTAGCGGAGGTCCTGCAACTGCGCACTCCCTTTCTGATTCTAGGATCGAGACATTGCGTGGGTCTTCATCACATCCTTCAATGGTGATATTGCGGCAGTTAACAATATCATGCATCTGTGCTTCCCATGTAGGTATCCCCACCACTGCGTAGGGGCTGGATTCACCAAATACAAAGGTATATGTATCCTGCAGAGCTTCGTCAAGCACCTCTGATCCTCCTGTTAACCCGAATGTCCCCATAAACTCATCCTTTAAGGTTTCCCAATGGTGGATGCGTTGATGTAGCTCCACATCTAAGTACCATGCGGTGGGAATTGGTCCCAAGGCATGAATAAACAATTGAACCCATTCTTTTGTAGTGCAATCCCACCATTTTTCCATCCAGGCGAACAAATGTTCGCACGAATCCCCTGGGCCAAGAAATATCTTAACGCGTATGTCGGCTGGAGGCTCGAATCGTAGGATCATCATATCCTGACATTCCTCCCAATCCTGGAATGCCCCCTTATGCGTGTCCCACCATATTGCAAGTGTTGTGCGCATAGCTAGGTTAAGGACCCATAGCCTTCGTTCCCTTGGAACCTCGACTTCAAATGTTTGCAAAAACTCCTTTATGCTACCGGAGCCATCAAAGTAGGGCAGTTCTCTTACTTCTGAGGATATGCATCGGAAGTCCCTTGTGATTCGTAGGCAACGCAGCGCAGAGACATCATGTAACCAGTTTTTCCAATTTTCCATTTCTTCGTCGGAGTCGGAAAAGCATTCGCTATCATTTTCCCAGCACAGCACACCATCGGCCGTAGGATTAATCCAGTCTTTGTCCCTCGCAGTTAACTTATAGATATGATCGACCTCTTCTTCCTCAGGCACTGGCTCTGTATACCTTTTTTCTTTTGCGGGATCTAGCGGTACTACCACCCGTGTTCCTTCACTTTCAAAAACCATGCTTCTCTTTTTAAAATTGATAATACCGCCCATATATATGGCCCAATATAATCCTAGGAGCGCAGGCTAGGGGTCCGCATCTTCTACAATTTGAATGACCTCAAAGTCAGCCCAAACCTTAACCCCTGCGATATCTACCACGATCTTTGATAATCTCCCCAACAGTATGATCTTGTGCTAATTAGCCATGCGCAGCTTGATAGTGGACCATTCTAACTTAGGTTCTTCCATTCGCCACCAAGTTTGCTTAGGTAGTACATTCACATCTGAACCTAGGTCTAGAATAACCCGATCCATCTCATAGTCACCAATCTACGCGGTTAACCGCATCTCCCTACCCATGCGTCTCTCATGCTTATATAGTTTGTGTACGTCCTTAATTTCCATAGCTGGGGTTGTTCTTTCTGTGCAGCTGTCTATCAAATCTTGGAGTTTTTCTACGGCCCTTTGGTTGCGCAGCAACTTCATACATGCCTACAGGAATGGTTTGAACTCATCATCTGCTTTGAGGTTCGCAGGGGCTTGAGGAATAGATGTCGCAGCCTTAGAAAATTCTTGGTGAGCTACGACAAAGGTTTCTTTTTCCTTCTGTAAGTCCAAACCTTCTTGTTTAATGGCTGCTTTTCGGATAAGAGGCTCTGCCTCAGCTTTCTTCGTAGCTCCTCCAGTGGCCATGCCCCTGCGTGTTATAACATTAACACTCGGTCCTTCATCTCAAGGTTCCGCCTTGACCCTTTGTACATTCTGCGTAGGTGTCTGCTACTTCTCCTATATCTTGGCTATCAAAATCGGGCAATCTTCAATCACATGATCTAGATGTCTACATTATCTGTAGGATTGTCTCGCAAGGTTCGTGCAATCCCTTGCAAAGTGCCCTATTTCCCCACATTTATAGCAAATTAGTTGTCCTCTCCCCCTACCTGCGCTTCCACCTCGGCCCCCTCCCCTACCCCTAGCTAGGGAGCCACTCAAACCAGAGGGGGATCTTGGTGAAGAAGGGTCTGATTGTATCCTATATAGGTTTCCTTTATCTATCATCAGATCATAAGTCAAGTAGCTCTTCTCATCATGACCTACAGATCTGCAAAACCGGCACCATTGTTGCTTTATTTCTAGGACATATGCGGCAAGGCGGGGGTAGTGGTTGGTATCATGCAACCCAGCAACACGACAATCATCGTACCATAGCACCGGCCCACTTGGTCCTATAGCTTCCCTAGGGCGCAACGGGCTGGGTCCTCCGGCCTGCATGTAGTCTGCTAAATGAGAACAGTTATCTTTGGTGTGGCCATTCACCTTGCATCATATTCACCATCTTTCAGGGTTGGCCTCTGCTCCTCGCTCCTTCCACAGATTCTGGATCTCCATGTGCATTTCTTCTAGCTGGCCTTGTATTTGTTGTACCCCTAGCTAGGTATCATCCCTTGGCGCAACCTCCATCTTCATAGAAATCTTCAAGGCCTTCTCCTGTGACTAAATGGCTTGATGACCCATTGGCACGCACAAGTGGGGCAACAACATAGAAATGAACCATTCCTTGTGTTTTCTGTCATCATACAGAAATCCTCCTTCTCTAATTACCTTCTTTAGCCGCTGGTCAGCTTCCCATACAGACTCGGATGGTCCTTGCTTGAAATCTTTGAGATCGTTCACTATCTGAGAGTAGGACTTAGGCTTCTTGAACTGTTGTTTCAAGGAATTCTTAATTTCTTCGATGGTTGCATTCGCATTCTGAATTATGTATCCCATATACCAGTCTAAGGCTCTCCCCTCAAAGGCAAGGGATAGTTGTGCCCTTTTCACAGCATCGTTGACCACGTTCTACGTAGTCGATACCAATCCTGCGACAAACCAGAACCAATCCATATCTTCATCCCTTACGCCATTGAAGGTGGGTAGCTTCATGTGCGAGGCCATATCGTCAACTGGGGGTGGTGGAGGTGAGTTCTTACCCCTATGAGGGTTCGACGGTGGCGTAAACAGAGAGCTATGCACAGCAGAATTTCTTACTGGAATGTAGACAGATCGATCTCCTTCTTGATTAGTTTTGTAGTACTTACCATTACACGTTGTACCCTCACTTTGATTGGAGCTCATTCACTCCGTATGGCTGCACAAAATTCTCTTTTGACACAATAAGATCTTAATCAGTAATGGTAGATTTTTTAGAAACTTACCGTGGAAACCCTTAAAGAACCTTCGTTCCGCCTCAGGGTAGGACACAAATTGATTAATTGTAATTTTTGTAACAAATCCTCCTATTACAATGTCCACCCAGTGATCTACCGTGCGCGTGATGGTGTTATCAGTCTTTTCTAACTACTAGATCAGCTCTGGAATCCACTACGTGACCCGTTCATCCTTCCAGCACTTTTGAAAATCTACGAGCCTTGCGAGCCACTTCTGAAGCTCGGTCGCAAATGTCACAAAGAAAATTTCATAAATCTCTGTGAAAATGTACTTATTCTTCCACCTCTCTATGGTTATCTTTGCACTGTGATTCTCTCTTACTGCAAATTCCTGAATTTTCTTTTTGAACCACTCATCAATCTCTTTCTTCTCAGGTTTCCAATGTGTTCTTGGAATTACTTGATCTCTCTCTCTCAAAATGATCCTAGTTCCGGAAACGGAACCATTTGTTGGCTCGAGGGGTCCTGACCCAAGTTCGGAGGTTAAGGTTTGCCAACAAACCCCTATACTACTAGCCCTTTCAGCAGTGACCTGCTTGCGCAGGCCAAAGTCTCACCCGAAGCAGTATGGGAGGGTGCTGGAACCAGTTTTCCACACCCTGAGAGAGAGTAGGTAATTCAAGCCGATCTACATTCACAGCTTATCAAACTCACATTTAACAGATCTAGTTATAGTCTTATATAACAGAGCACAGATCTATTAATTACCTTTGCATCCACATGCGTAATACCAATATATTAGCACAGTAACTATAATCGCAGCAATTAACAAATCATAGATTCATATAATAGAAACAAAGATACTTTCACATCTATCAAACAGATACTTTCGCAGCTTAATCATACAACCCAGTTCACATTAATCATAAAAAAACAGATCCAGATAACATCAGATATCAACATTACTTCGCATATATATTAATACCAAAATATTCTTACAATCGCAAAATACCGCTTGCGCACACAGCCAACGCAGTCCGCACACAGTAGGACTGAGGAGCTCTGTGTACATAGCTAGCAGGAGTCCTTCCCAAAACAACCCAACAACAGATCTAACAATTCGTGCTTAACATCAATCTCAATTATTTCCTACCTTAGACTCAAAAAGGTTCATCTATTTATACCGATTTAGCCTATGCCTCCAATGGTCTGCAAACCATGTTTTACAGACTCATGGTCAACGCTTGACCCATTACAATGCCTTCAAGGCTTTGACCCACCCCAAAACCCCTGCCCTAGGCTAAATAATACAAAAACGGACAAAATTTGCGGCTTTAGGAGACCTTGTTCCAATAATGGCAGACCCTCGTAAACAGCAAAAGCATGCATATAAATGTCACCTGACAAATCCAGATCTAAAAAGATAATAATCAATAATCATCTAACATGCCTTCTATGGCTTCCTTGCCCTCCCTTATATGCATTTTGAGCCTTCTCACCTTAGGTCCCACTCATTAAAGCCGCTACTCTCATGGAGACTATCTCCCATTAACACTGCGTTGTCTCCCATTAATGATCCACTCTCTCCATACCAGCGTTGTTGATTTGGCCAACATTGACCTTGTCCACATGCTTTAGCCCTTTTTCATACATGGATGTGATTTATCTAGCTATCAAGATGATTCATTTTCACATTAAGAGGGATTTTATTCCTACTAAAGAGATTTATGGGTCTCCCTACCCACTTATTCAGCTATCTAAATGACAAAAATAAAAATTAATATTCCAATTAGTTGCATGCTAATTTAGGAATATTACAGTCCTCCCCTCCCAAATGTTGCTTGTCCTCTCCTCCTCCTCATGCATCTCCTGAATAATGCATGGGACTCTAAATGTCAAGAGATCAAGACCACTTTTCAAGGGTGCAAGTATTCCTCCTCCTGATGCAAGTACTCCTGCAACAAGTGGTGGTGGAAGTTGCTCTTCCTATGGAACAATAATATGGACATATTCCCTTAGCTTCCCCAGTTTCTTCTTTTCAAACTTCTTGATCAGCCTTTGAGTAAAATCCTCATATGTAGTCACTCTTGCATGACTCAAATGGTTGAACCACTAAATGTTTTCTTCACCCTCAAGGTGCAGCACTGCAACCTCGACAGCTTCTCTTTCTGCTACTAGATGTAGCAGGAAGAATGCATCCAACTCCATTCCCCAAGCCCTTGATGTGCATTTGGATGACCCATCAAATGTAGACAATAGAAATCTATTGTGCTTCCTCCTTCTATAGCTGCAAGGTATCCTCTCTTATTTGATCTGAATAAACTATGGGAGAGTTAGATTCTCATTGAAAGACCTTGATTGAGACTTGTACTCTGCAAGATAATCAATTAGAATCTCATGATCTAAGTTTCCTCCATCTCCATGCTTGTCATCTTCTTATTCAAAAGAAAAGGGCATAGTGTATTTATTTGGAGCTTTATGCAATACCGGTTCTTTCTTCTGTTGATAGGAAGTGCATGGACCTTCCTCATCTTGAAACCCTCTAGAGGTCTCATTGCATCTCTCCTCTTTCATCTGCTTGATCTCCTTGGAGAGGTTCTTCATATATCTGAAAATTGATGAGACAAAGCTCATTCCTTCCATCTTTGTAGATCTCTTTTCTTCTTCTCATAACATATTGGCTGAAACTCACAAGTTGAGCCAAGATTATGCTCTGATACCACTGTAATATTACCAAATGGGGAAAGTAGCAATATAGCACATAAACATGGAAAATAGCAGTGAATACATTAATACACCATTACATGAGAAAAATGTACAGCCATATTATTAATCATATCAGCAAATAATAGGCACAAGATCTTGAGGATCAAGTCTCTCAAGAAATACAAAACAAGCCTCCAATAGGCAAATATGCTAATACATGAGAAACACTGTTATACAAATTCCATGAGCCATGACAGTGCATTTTTAGGGCACAAATTGCTACATTAATTATATAACAATGTATATATTCTATTATATAGCTCAAATAATGTCAGGAGTGAATATATAGGCTCCCAAACACTTTTCCTAGACAACCCAGAAAGGGTTTCCAGAAATACCCAAAAATGCAAAATGCTGGAACGCAGCCCTAGGGTTGAATTGTAGCTGCAACTGAATACTGGAAGGAGGTGGCTGAAACTGATATGAATGTATAGATCTCCTCCAATAGATCCTCCAATTGAAAGGTTGATCCCTTCCTTGAAGATCTCACCCTCCAATTCAAGCATTGAATCCTCCACTGCAAATGCTCACTATAATAGCGTAGTCTATGAGGGGATCTATGCTATAGATGATGGAAATAGGTTGAACTTGTGCCAAGATATGAAATACATCTCCTGGACCTTCCTTTCTGGCCTCCCGATGGAAGGAATGCTTCCTCCACTGAAAAATAGCTCAAAAATTGGCCCTATCAATCCTCCACTGCAACACCCTACAACACAACACAACTTTGAACAGAAACTGTGTTGTAGCTGAAGAATGAAGCTTGGCCTGATGCCTGGATGTGGAATATACTGCTCAATAATCTCTCCTGAGTAGGCACTCGAAGTACCTCGAGGATGAGTGTGGGATTCCCACTCGGGAACACCCTTGTACTAAACAGTACAGCAAACCCTGCTAAACAGCAAAAGCATGCGTAGAAATGTCCCCTGACAAATCCAGATCTAAAAATATCAAAATAAAAAATCATATAAAATGCCCTCTATGGTTTCCTTGCCCTCCGTCATATGCATTTTGAGCCTTCTCACCTGGGGTCCCACTCATTAAAGCCACTACTCTCATGGAGACTATCTCCCATTAACACTGTGTTGTCTCTCATTAATGAACCACTCTCTCCATACCAGCGTTGTTGATTTGGTCAGCATTGACGTTTTCCACATGCTTTAGCCCCTGTTCATACATGGAGATGCTTTATCCAGCTATCAAGATGATCCCTTTTCACATTAAGAGGTATTTTATTCCTACTAAAGAGAGTTATGGGTCTCCTTACCCACCTGTTCATCTATCTAAATGACAAAAATAAAATTAATATTCCAATTAGCTGCATGCTAATTTAGTAATATTACATCCATCTTTAAGTAGATCCAGTGTTATCACATATGATAAACTTTATGCAGACACTTTATTACAATTATGATAATCTCACTTTAGATTTTGTGATTAACTAATCTAAACCTACTTAATTATCTTCTAGTGCTGCATTTTGATTTACAAACCTATTTTTTCTTTCTTGGAAATAATTTGCAGATAAAAATTATTTACAATATCATCATATGAAAATCAATATTCATAAATTATTCCTATGAATCATAGCATCCTAACAAACGGGAACTCATTTTTCTGTATCAGAACATACTCTCGGTCAAAACAATCTTAGAGTTTTATGACAAATGGAGTTGCGAGAAATCCTGAGGGAATATCATAAAATACCATCTAACGGAAAGGTAATATCATTTGAGGTTCATCCAATGATCCCTATTCCTCCTGGGTTTAGGTTTTATGTTCTTGCACTTTTCAAAGTTTTCAATAATTTTATATGTGCTTATTTATAAAGGCTTGTGCCCGGCCCCAATGGCCATAATAGATAAGAAGGCATGGGAAGATAAGTATTTTATCCCTCCTGAGCTTATTACGGCCTTGGCCTATCTTAGTTGGTGGCCTATAAAATATGATAGTACATGTATATATACATATAATGGGACATGGCCTATCCCTCATGAGCTTCTTGCTTGAATTCCTCGGCCTAACTCGGCCTGTGACCTACATATTACATAACTAGAAGAACAAGGCTAACCCTACGACTACACCAAACCTTTCTTTGTTTCCTCCATCAGTCATTATTTTTGATCCCCTCGGGACCCCATTGACATTAAAGGAGTAATTTGGTTGATTTGGCATGTTTCGGGTCTTCACTCCTGCATCCTTTCCTCCAGTGATATTCGGGCCCGCTCAAAAACCAAAAAATGCCTTAAATGCATTTTGGTTGCTTCTCTGGATGATTCTCTCAAACTAGAAAATATTTCTTTCATGGAGGAAACGACCCTAGTTGGACGTTTTTTTCAATTAGAGGATTTTTATGGCTTATCTTCACTCCTTGACTGATAAGAATGTTCACCCTACTCTTAGATATTCCTCGTGTTATTTTTTATTGGCCAAAGGATGGCTTGCATAGACCACCTTCTCCCTCAAAATTTTCCAAACCCTACTGAAGCAAGGTGGTTTTGGGGTCCCAAGGAATCTTCCTAAAAAATGGAGGGTTGAATTCGATGCCAAGTCTAAAAATATGGAAATTATTCCCATTTGTGTCTGCTTTCCACATCTTCTTCTTCATCTCTGGAAAACTAAATTTTTCTAGTTCATTGGTAATGCAGTAGGGTTTTATTTTGAAGGAGATTTCAATTTTCAATCCACTGGGTATATGGCTATGGCATGTATCCTTGTTGGGATAAACCCTTGGAAAGGATTGACAGATAATATAACTCTGAACAATGATATGCTTCATATGCTCAACCATTGGAATATGAGGTTGTTCCTTTCAAATGTGGCAAATGTCAATCATATGATAATTTGGGTGTTGAGTGCTCGACTCGTAAAACAAAATATAATTGGGCAAAGAATCCATTGGCTAGTGTGTGTGGTGAGGATCCAAGTCTGAAATATTCAAAATCATCTAGCCTTTTCATGCAGTTGACATCTATGCACTTTTGTAGGCTCCCTAGGTTGGTTTTCTTCCCAAGGCTACTACAAGGTTTTAAGGCTTGGATCTCTCAAATGAGGTGCCATCTCTAGATATTTTATGGGTGTCTTCACACTCGAAGCCTCCTGCTACTGTGGAGATTTTTCCTTCCCCCAGTCCAAATTTTTGAAAGAAGCACCCTCCTCCCGAAGGTATGATTTCTCTCCCCCTTTTCACTATTTTTTTTATTAGTTCTTTAATTTTAGCCTACCTCTCCTATCACACATTAAGCCCACTAACACATGTGAACATTCATATCCCTCCTTTTGGTCCCCTCCCTTCTTTACCTCATATCCCCTCTTCTCCCTCTCCCTCACCTCCCACTTTCTCCCTTCCCTTCCTGCCTCCCCCTTCCCATGCCCTCTCCATGCATGTCACCAAGCCTTTCCCCTCCAAATTCCATCCTTACAACCTCCACTCCCTTTTTTCTACGGACTTTCATATTTCCTCTGATGCTTTAGATTCACTTATTGAATTGGTTGGTGGAGGTGGTCTGGGAGCCTACATGTCATCCTTGAATAAAGAAATCACTCGAGGAATAAAATATTTCTTATCACAAGCTCAATATCAAGAATCACAAGATATCCAAAAAGGAAAACAAAAATCTATCATTGGGGCCCTTAGAGCATTCGCCACTAAGGGGGCTCCTAATTGAAATTCCTCTCCCTCAATTGCAGGGGTCTCGCCAACCCTGCCACATGTTGAATATTATACTATTATGAATAGTAGAAATCAATCTTCTGATATGATAATTACTAACTAATTACCTTCAATTAGTTTATCTAATGCTACTTATGGCATTGAGAAATTATACACAAAATATTTCCACAGTAATTGTAACAAAAACAATAAATATCATAAAGAGACAATTATTCACAATAGAGATAACAAATTTTCCCTGGGAAACCCAAACTTGGTATAAAACCTAGCGACTCTTATTCTAAGAGAAATTATTCTTCAGTAAGGTTTATAATTCCAAACTGTCTAGAAATATGTGCCAAAAATCTAAGTCCAAACTTGTGTCAAATTCATCCTCTATTTTCTCCCATGTGTGGTTGTTATAGAAGAGAGAGATGATGATGAGTGAGTGATCAAATGAAGTATCACATCATGTATATATATACAAGTCAAATGGGTGCATTTACCCCAAGAGACAGGCCCCTTCATGAGCTGGGTCAAGTTGTCCTTTTTGAACCTACATAAAGCCTAATGAAAAATTAAATTTTTATTTTTATTTTCATAAATATTCTAGTCCAATTTATGAGTCATCTTGGCATGCGGGAATACCTCTTGATGTTGCACAAAAATCAACACTCCCTCTTAGCGAGGGAGGTATTCTCCTTAGCTGCAACATATTTCCCTTAGCTGAAATTTCTCCTCCATAAGAAAACTTCACGATTTTGCTATGTTTTTGTATGTCTATAGATAACTCTATCCTAGAGTGGGAAATGTGAGTATCCAGCGCCTTGGCCAAAATCCTTTATGGATCCTATTTGGCAATTTAATTGTTCTTAAATTACATCATTTATTGTCAGCCAGGGCTAGTATGCTTCTGAAGTGTTTGTGCACAATATGTGCTATAAATCCTCTTTGTTAAAGTGATTAATGGATTATGAAATTGATTAATGTGAATGTTATATTTGTGGATATGGTGGGAAATCTTATCTCTAGAAGGAGTTTTGTTGTTTTAATGGTTTAAATGGATTAATCTACTCTATTGATGAGCTATTGTTAATTTTTAATTATTATTATTATTATTATTATTTTTATTTTTTTTTAAATGTTAAAATATCTATCTATGATTCTAAATCCCTAAAGTTATTTTTAATCACAAAATGAGATCTACTTACTATCCAATCCAATAGCTCAAAAATCTATCAATTTAAAAACTAAGTTGTTAAACTAAATCATACCAAAATTATTCCTACTTTATGCTTTAAGAGCTAAATTAAATTATGATATTAGAAACTATGTCTAAGCTTGGAAACAAAGCTACACTATGTTTAAAGAAAAACTATATTATGCTTTTTACAACAGTATTAAATTATGTTTGAAAACAGAATGGTTTTATGATTGGAAATAAAACTATACTCCAAATAGATATAATCTAAACTATTGAAATCAGATGCATTCATTCTAAACTAAGACATTGAAGCACACGTACAAAAATAAAAGCATTGTGAAATCAAAACTCACACAAGAAACTAAACTATGAAATCAAAGCATATGCAGGAAAATTGAAGCATTCAAATTGAGCTATGTAATCAAAGTGCACACACAGGAAATTCACACATTTAAATCGAACTAAATTATAAAATCAAAACGCACATGCAGATATTTAAACTATGAAATCACACTGCAATTGAAAGCAAATTATAACTCGGAAAGGGAATACATTATGTTCTTTGGGGCCCTTCAGCATAATAGTTGGTTTGAACACTTAATTACTCAATCAGAAATGCATTGAAACTATATTCAAACTTATATTCATAAAACATAGTCATAGAAACAGAGCATTCGTGACGAAAACAAAGATATTCATCCCCTCGTCATTTTCTGAATATATAATGAGTTTTGAAATTAATGTTTAAACTAGTTTTTCATATCATAAATCTAAATCAAGCCTACAGATATTTAGTCATTAATTCCATATCCATACGAACATATTACTACCATGGATTCTGGATCTGGCTTCTACTATTTTGAGCACGTGTAATACCAATTCCTTTGAGCGCTCATTCGAATCTTGGATTGATGATTTGAGTTGATCACATCGAATTAAATCATTAAGAGGATGATTTTCCAGCCGCCTATATCTCTCTTTCCTAAGTTGGCGTTTGTTGACTTGTCACACCTTCTTGTGATGACCTGGGTCATTTTCTCGCACGTTCTACAAAATAGGGGTTCAAAGAACCTGAAATATCTCTCAAATGTAGATGAATTCAGAACAAGTGCTCCTAGCAAACTTAATTGGGCCCATGCCGAACAAAACCCATGCTTTTTTTCCTAATTCACTTTTGTTTGCTCAGAAAATGCATTTGAAGTTGACTGGTCAAAACTGCTGTAATTTTCCCTTGATCTTTTCCTGGAGGTCCACATGTGCGAGCTAGGTGGAATTTATCAATCACAATCCATATTAGAGCTTCTATAAACCATGTCCAATTGTCGAATTTCATTTAGAGTGGTGCTACTACCTTAACCATGGAGATGGCTACGGAATCTTGACTGAGCTACAAGAATCTAGATCTTGCCAAACTGTCATTATTAAAACCATGCAAAAATATTCTTAATTCATTAAAAATAATGGAAATAATAATAATAAACTATGCAAACATGTATGCGGAAATTTGGTTCATTTATGAGGAAATATGGTAAATAATGATGACAATGGATGAGTGGAAGGATGCAAAAATGGATGGCTTGATTAGCAAAATCATGACAAATTGGAGGCCAATTGGAGGCCCAACAGATCCTTAGGCAAATGTATCAATATACTCTGGTCAAAATCCTTTATGATTTAACCAACTCCTTTATGATTTAACCAACTCCTTTTGGTTTCGCAAGAGATAATTTTCCCATCGACCATTCACCCAAACAAATTCGTTTATGGATCAGGTGAATTACATCTATCTCTTCTAGTCAAAGTCCTTTATGAC